>VTPC01090598.1:309068-376108 GCA_011009095.1 Ignelater luminosus
AGTAGTTTCGGATGAATGTAGACTAAAACCCTGCACCGGTCGAATTTTTCAGACCCGGCCCGACTGAAGACAAACTTGACGCGGCCCAAAAAAATCCAGTAACTTCTCGTTAAGCCCAAAAAGTTCGAAGGGCCGAGAAGTCCAAAACGCCATACAGGCCATACGATAACGTTATTTTGTGACAACTGCGCATGTTCAAAGAGAGCTATTTCCTTGCAAATAAGGGAGTGAATACCGTATACGATAAATCGGTTTGTGAGGTTAGGAAGTTGTGACGTGTACTTCGAGCGTGTGCATTTTGACAATATTTTCACTGTTACTAATTTATTAACAATAAATAAATAAATTGAAAACGTGTTATCTTAAAATATAACCACATCCACTTAGATCGTTGAGATATGTTAGGTTGTATTAATGTTTGTATATTGTCGGTTGTTTGCCCAAACTCTTTAAATGTTACATGCCCGCTAAACCTTTACCGTATTTGGTCACGCGACTTTACCGTTAACGGAATGTTTAATCACAGGTTAAATAAGAGTCAGATGTTTCACTTCGACAGATTTGTGGATTCTATTGCTCTCTCTTTTCAAGTAACTCCCAGAGCTTGCGACTTTGACGTGTACTGCGCAAGCAGCACAGTTTGGTATGCACTTTTCATAAAACGCGCGTAAAAGAGTAGGCGTGGTAAACTCTAAGAGCTGCAAATGTAAATGCGCAAAGACAAAAAATGGGAACATTGGTGATATAGGAAATGAAATATCTGACTTTTATGTAATCTGTGATTTAACGTGAATTTGCTCAAACTCTCTATTAAAAGTGAAGAAGCAGCCAACTTCAAGTCATAATCGTGATGGAACAAAAGACACATCTGCACACTTTTTTAGACAGAGAAAACAGAATTATTTTCAAGCGACGGATAAGCTAGAGATTCGGCAATTTCACTGCCTGTTGGCGCCATCACATTATAGCAATTTGAGCAACACATTAGGCGTTCATTTGCGTCAGAGCAACTGCTCGAAAACTGTTCGTTTGCGTCGAGCAATTAACTCTAGGTCACCTCGAGCAAAGAAAAGTTGCTCGATCTCCCAAGGTAGAGCAAATTGAGCAGCAGAGCATTGTAGCAGTAAAACATGACTATAAACATATCGCGGGAAACATAACCACGTATAATAACCGCTATTTCGTGACAGTAACTATTGGTAACTGCAAAAGGTTGCTAAAATGGCGATAATAGATGCAAGTTTACGAAATGTTCAAGATTACATTTTAGACGAATCTGCTAAGTAACATACGGAAATAAAAGAAGCAGTATCTAATTCTTGGTGTATTTCATTATCTAACACAATTTCTTCCACATTTAGTTCTTTTAACCATTGTCTTTCTATATTGTACAATATAATAACTTCGGTACTTTTAAAATCTAAAAAAGTTTAACATAATAGTAGCTCATTTTTAGGTTAGAAACAGCTGATTATTTTGCCGTTTTTAAAAAAGTCGTTCGTTTACTTAAAATGAAGTTAAATACGCTGTTAAGTGCTTGAACCTGCTCTCTTTAGTCACGTGACAATGTTCGACTGCCTCTGCTTAAAGCAAATTGAGCAAGTAAACGAACAGACCTGCAGTTACTTGCTTCTTCACTTAGTATCTAACCTTACATTACATGTAATAATGACCTCTCAGCCACAAATTACATAGCTGTACAACTTTGATCTTTATAATTATAAAATAAATTGAAAAACAGAATGCCATATGTGTTGCCTACCTACATGCAGAAAAATAAATTGAGCATACTGGGGCGCTCAGATTGTTCGAGGTTTGCGCTACTTGCCTTAGGATTAAAACCAAGGATTATACTATTAGCAAGCTTTTTAACCTCTAGAAATCCCTCTAAATTTAGAATGACAATATGTAGATGACATGTCAAGATTATATTTCAAACTGAAAACCACATTTTATAATTAGAAAATTAAAAAACAATCACAACAAAATAGTTCAATGTTGCTTCTTTGCTAAACAATACTTCATTTAAGAAATTATTATTTAGATTTAATTGATTTAGAAAATATCTGCAAAAGTCAATCTCTTAGGATATTGGGTTTCTTTTAAACCTTGCACAAGTATAACGTGATAAGGATGGAATGTATTTTCACTAATTATCCAACAGTGTTTATTGACTTTTATTCCAGTATCTCTGTTGACGATTCTTTAGCTAACCTAGGATTTCCATACTGCAATTTCATTTTCTACAGTTGTAATAGTTCTTTGGCTGCTTTCTTAAGGGGGGCCAATTCTGGCAAGGATTTTTCCAGTTGTTTAAAACGTTTTCTGTCAGTGCTCTTCTCAAAAAAATACCTTCAACATACTGACAAAGAAGCATCTTTATGGTATCACCATAAATTAATATCATGTCTGTTTTTTTATTATGAATTTCATATAATTCCAAGTCTACTTTTATCATTTCTTCCAAAAGAGAACCAACCACCAAAATTGTTTAAAAACTACTCTTAATTCAAATGGCACTTGATTCCCTTTTGAATAAAACTATCCACATGTGTATTTTACCAGGTGTCTAATTATTGCAGTATAACAAATGATTCTTATAAAGAGAATAATAAATTAGCAAATTTACATGCGATATGAAATCAATGTGGAGGAATAACAAAATCTTTTATATTACAATCATAATTTAAGTTTCTATGAAGCCTTATAATATTAAAAATCTACATCTGCTGCAGAGTATACACAGGACCTTTTTTTCATTAATAATGGTTTTTGAGCAACTAGTACTCCTCGTAAATGAAGAATTATAGGTTATGCTCTCATCATTCTATTGGAATAAATGTCTTTAAACATCAGAGCTTTTTGTGATTTTATTGAATGGGTATCTGAAATTACCGAATCTATTCCGATTATACTCATACACTTTATGTTAATCTGCACATGCTAAGAGAAAACAGAAAGTTTTCACTTAAACCATTTTTATTGATTTAAAAGCATAACAATCATACAAAAGACAAAATTGATTTTTGTGAGAAGACTAATAATAAAACTATATTTACTTAAAGGATTAGTATTTCCACTTAAACAAGCATTAACACATGAAAATAAAACGGTCACTAAATAATAACCTCTTTTATTGCTTCTTCGTACTGAACAGAATATAAAAGTAAAATTAGCATATAATTCTGTATACAATTGTAAAACATTTAAGACTAATTTGCTTATTCAACAATACAATGTACAATTTGCTACCGATGATGAGTTTTCATTTTCTGCCAGGTATTGAACTTTTGATAAGCAGCATTAAGCAGCTGATTGAGATGTTTTGTTAAGTGATGTGATAATGGTGATAGTTCTCTGATTAATTTATCCTGCAAAATTTTAATTTTAGTAAAAATAAAACTTGTTTATGCATTTTTACCTCAAATGGTTTTAATTTGGCCCCTTGGAATTTATGTAGAGCTTCATGCATTTTAATGGCTTTTTGTTCTAATGCAGGCGTAGTTGGTGGAAAACATTTCCAAAAGTGGTTTAAAAGTTCGCACAACGACAAATATAAATTTCTAACATCTTTCTCTATATCAGACGGAACTAATTCTGAAAAAAATCAAGATTTTAATGAATTAATAATGAGGAAATAATGATACGTACGAGCTAATGACTGTTCTTGAAAACCCCTCATTAATGCACCTCCTGGAGATAATTCACCTAATGCACCAACAGATGCAGCTGGACTAACTAGATTATTACTTAATTGGCGTCCTCCTTGCCATTGTCTACATTCGAGTAAAACGCCTCTATTTACTGTAGCTGCTTCATTTGGCAATAAATGTTCTATCGATGCACCTGGCATTGGTCCGTGCAAATATCTTTCAACCTAAATCAGTTATCATTGATTTAATGAACATTTTTAGTATCATGAACTTACTTTGGATAAACTTAGTTGTGATCTTGAACTATTTTGATTTTCATTACTTGATTCCAGATCATTGTAAGTTATTTTTTCTTGTATTCTTTGTTTTTTGTTAACATGAGTCTCTTCATTATTGCTAGAATTATTGCTAATACTGTTAGTAGAATTATTTTCCTGAGTTTTTGAACTGTTTGTATTGGGATCAGCACCATTTTGCTGAGGTTGCTCTGGCTGTTTATTCTTTGAAGCTTTTAGCACCTGGAACATTATCAATATGAAAGTTTACAATTAGGGAATTCAATTATTTCTAAAATCTTTGTATCATGGTATATCATAATGCATATGATTCAGAGATCAAATCAGTTTAAACATTTTAAGGGTGTTCAACAAATACAATCGATTAATAATCAATTTACAATACAAGTCTCTTGGCTCCTTCTGCTGCCTGCTTAGTAAGTAAAAAAGTGAAAATTATGGTTTTCTAAAAAATCAAATATCTCCGTAATTTAAAAAGCTATGTAAAAAGTTCCAATATAAAAGTTGCTTGCTTTGATGAGATACACTTAAGAATGAAGCCAAAACAAAATTCAAAATGGCGGATTCCAGCATATTAATGGCAACTTTCTTTTTTTAAATGGGCATCACATTGAATTTCTATTTTCAGTGATGTATAACAACCATATCCATACTAGCTTACTCAATTTGGGACACCTGAATACTTGGTACTTCCACAATTTCTGCCAGAAACATTTTTGTCTGTAAAATAAAAACTACAAATGCTTTTTCTTCTGTCATTTATTTATTAACTATTAACAGAGGAAAATACAAAACATCTATTCAAATTGATTGCCATTTGCCCTTATACAAGCTTTAAATTGATTGGAAGAATCGTTTATTGCAGCATGCAGTACCTAGAAAGGTAGGCACTGCCAGGTTAAGAGTTTGCTTTAAGAACTCGATGTTTGGGTGTCTTGTAGAATAAGTCGTAGCCTCCAAAGTAGACCACAATTTATAGTCCAGTGGGTTTGCCAACCAATCCTCTGGGGAAATAAAATCTGGTACATTTTCCTCAAGTCACCTTTGAGTCGTTTTGGCCTTGATGTATTTTGGCAAATGTTTTCACACCTTTTTCACAGAAATGAAGAAAAGAGACTCCAAACCATAATCGAGGCAAGATAGTGACCTCACTGAACCTTTGGAACAAGCTCTGATGCTTCTATCATTCTGTTTCTTGAACGACTCTTCCATTGTGAAAATCTCATCCATAAAAAGAATATTGTGGTGTTTGTTATCTGCATATCGAGCTAAGAGCTGTTTGCCTTTTTCCTTTCTTTTCTTCTTTAACTCTTACTGTAAGCAGTTGTCCAGTGTGTCTTTTATCTGCACTTAATCCTAAATCATGCTTCAAAATGCAAGACATGGATACATGAGATATTTTCATCTAGCGAGTCATAATTTTTGTTTTTGAACAGGATTTCGTTGAATTCAAGCATTTACCGCTTTTATTGTTTTTGGTATTTGAATACTGTGTGCCCTTCCAGATCTTGGGCAGTCTTCTACTCTTCCAGTATCCTCAAACAATTTTGAAGGAAGGAAGGCTTGTGTCATTTAATTAAGTTTTTTGTAAAACAGTCTGTATACTCTGCAATAAAGATGTCAACTATAATACACAGATTAGTGTAAATATTTTTGTGATATTGACTAGAAACAGAATTTCAGTGTTCATAGCCTCTTTCTCCTTCTATGTATGTAGTTATGTATTTCATATTTTAACAAGTATTTTTTAACGATAAGAAAAGACATAAATATACAGTTGATTATTGAAATTATTAAATTCTGATTATTATTTTTTGTTAAAGTAGGGCATCGATTCCTGAAACCGTTAGCCCTTAAATTGTGATTATTATTAGGTATTTAGCGATCACAATTAAACGCTAGTTGCTGAATAATAAGAAAACTATTTTTAAACCTTTGCATTAATTGCAGTGAATAATTTGCCTTACCTTATGCTAACCCAAAAGCCGTTATAATCCTTATCAACTTAATTTTTTAAGCCAGTAAGAGCTAGTTTCAGAAATGTTTTAATAATTTAATATTTTTCATTTGCAGCACAGAAAATATAACTCCAAAAAAAAACATTTATTCGCATTCCTTTGTTGACAACAAGTTATATACAATAGGTGGGACTATTTTTAAATAAAAAGGCAAATGTAGGTAGAGGAAACTCAAGAAATGATCTTAACCAAACCATAAAATCTCAACGGTTAAACAATTTATATTTACAATTAATTATATTTACAAAGTTCTAAAAATCGTTTGGTATAAATTACTTAATATTAATATTTATTTATTTATTTTTCAACCCATTATATAAGAAACTATGCTTAGTTCATATGTAAATGTCAAATTATATGCAACTTAAACTAAAAGTGGTTTACGATTAAATACCTCAAGTATAGCAAGTTTTGTTATTAATTCTTAGTAGAAGAAAATCTGTATGAGTGGAAAAATATTTCAGTTCAACTTTTATACCAGAGACAATATACAATGGATATTGTTTTGTTCTTTTCCAACCGCTTCTGCCAGCTACCTGCTACGATTAAACCTCCCCAATATGTGCAGAGTTCAGACTGTAACTCTGTCGGGTTTTCAATATCCCTGACTGTACAAGAGAACAGTTTTTATAGTTTGTTTAGCCTTGGAAAAACTTGATATAAAAGTTCATCCCTGAATTCCTTATTAATCTTCTGGAATATTTCATTAGCACTATCCATATCTCAGGGTACTTCTGATGTTATTATAGAATCTTCTACATCTACATAATTATCCACATCTAGAAATGCCATTGCAAATACTGTTAATAATTTTCATTTTATCGAACAAAGTAAAGGCTTTGCGTTTTGTGGTAATTTTACTTCCGGATGCCGACATGGTTCATATGTTATTACCAACAGCTAAATAAAATAGGCAACTAAATACCTGACAAAACTGCAACAAACTTCTGCAACATCAGCAATTATGGGGTAGTGGTATTGATTTAATTTATTTTGCAAATTGCAGTATGTTATAACCGTTATTGAAAAACCAGTTTCGAATGTTTTATGGGAGTGTACGTTATATCGGGATAATTTCACTATATCGTTGGGAATAGGACAATCAAATGCGTATGCTACAACCGATCATATGTTACATCAGGGTACATTAAGCCAGAGTATTATCAGAATCATTCTTAGTTGAAATTGAATGATATTTAATTCAGATGATTTTACTTGAGTGACAACGAACGATTGTAATGTGGGTTTTCAGAGTGCTTTTTAGTATTAGTTATTTGAATTGAATGATATCCAGTTCAAATGATTTTACTTGGGCTGCAACAAACTATTAATAATATGAATTGTCTGAATGATTTTTAAATATCCTGAGATAAACACCATTCAATTATACCTATCACTATACTGCCATTGCTTTTCAGGGAATTTCAAAGAGAACCGGCTTATTTTAAAAGTTTCTTTTTCCAAGAAACTTGAAATATTATAATTGGAACTTTCAAATCAAGGACTAATGCAAAAGGGAAACCAACACAATTGAAGTACAAGAATAAAACTGAAAGAGTTTAAGTCGTCACAAATATCCTAATTTACAACTGCTTTTGTTCACTTATATTTCAGTTCTATCTGCTACTCTTCGTATCCTTCAGCATTTGCTGCTTAACCAATTATCTATTCTTAGGCGTTGCCACAAAAATGAAAATATTTTTCTCACAGTACCAAATACAACCCTTAATCTCATCTGCAAAGAGATGTAGAACTTTCACAACGGCTTCTTTTGAAAATCTGAAGAAAGGTCTGACAATAATGTAACTGTTAAAAGAAGAAAGATAGTATTAGAAAAAAATTAAACAGATACGTATGTATTTGAGTGTTCAATAATAGTTATTTATGCAACAAGTGAATAAAATGTATCTTTTTTTTTACGAGAAGGAAAGTTTTCCGCACGAGTCAAAGGCAAGTGCGCAAATCTGCCGAGTGAAAAAAAGTAACTTTACTCACGAATTGCATACAAAACCTTTTTCACGTTCGTAATAAAAATCAAAAACTACCTACTTCAAACACAGCTTTTTATTTGAAACCATTGATATTAAATGTACAATTAGTGTGTATTATAGCAACGGCAACCTTCTATCTTTTGTGTCTAAATATTTTGCGTTAAAAAATGACACGTTACGATACTTTTTTCACTCAAATGCGTGAAAAAATGAACCGCTATGGCATTTTTTTTCATGCTTCTAGCGCGATGAAACAAACGCACCCTTTATAAACAAAAATTAATGAAAAATGTTGCACTTTTTTTAACGAACGAATGAAAAAAATTATTTTTAAAACATAATTTGATAATAGTTTGTTACTTACCTTATAATTTCTTAACAAAAACAGCTGCACCAAAAACTTAATAATATAAAATAAAAAAAAACGACAATAACATTAATCTAGACCAGCAGTCGGCAATCTTTTAGATATTGCAGACCACTAACTTTGCAATTTAAAATTTCGTGGACCACTAACTTAATTTTTAAAGGTATGAATTAATACGAACATTGAGTATGATATAATATCTGAATTTCTTTGTGGACCATTAAAATTACCTCACGGACCACCAGTCGTCTACGAACCACCAGTTATCAACCGCTGATCCAGACTATATTTTTTTAGAATCTAATTTTCAAGTGTCAATACTAATCAATGGTTCGCCTGTGATTAGTTTGACATTCGATCAAATCATTTTAATCGTTTGATTATCTTTAAAAATTGTTTTGTGCGACACATTATTCATTTAACAAATGATTAAAGTGGTTTATTAATCAAGCGTTTTTGCCATATATTTAATCGTTAGATCAAATACCTTAATCTTAAGTTGTTGATGAATTAATCAGGTACTTCCTATGTCCGAAAATAGTTGCTACATTTCAATTTAATGTTAAGATTACTGCAGGTATGTGAGGTAAATTAATTTGTTTTATATAGTAGGTAGATTATGTGTAGATCTGTGTATGCCATGATCAAAGGCTCACTTAGCTGTTGCATTTTTATTTTGTGATACAGTATCTTCAGCAGGTACAAAAAAGTATGAAGAATTTAGTTATAATGAACATAAGTAAATGTTACATTATTTATTGCAAAATGTCAAAGATGAAACACTGAAGAGGGGCATGATACATACCACCACACGTAAGTTTCACTGTTCCTGTTCAACAATTTCTAAGCTGGGGAAACAAGCTAGAGATTGCCAAATTAACAAATCGTTTATGTTTTAAGTTTAAACAATAAAGTCTCATTCAGTAATTCTTTGTTTCTTTATTTACTGTCACATAAAACAAAATGTAGCAACTATTTTCAGCCGAGGAAGTTTTTAACAAAACTTTGCACAACCGGCCCTTAATTTCGCCAACTTACCACTAGTACAGGCAAATGTTTTTGGTAATCATTTCAAAACTCCTTGAAAACAATAACACAGCTGAACAATATTCAAACCACCACGTTGCCAAATTAAATAATTTGTCATAACAGAATAAAAAAGAAATATTTAAATAAACTTTCTCAAATATTACAATGAAGTGTCAAGCATACTGTTTAAATATCAGTAAACATTTTATTGCCATGCTATTCTAATTCTTGAATCACTGCCTGTTGAACAAGATATATACGGTAATAAACTTTAAAATAGAAATATGACAACAGTCAAGGGTTTATTTTGATGCTAGGAATGTGAAATATCAGAGGCTTCATGTAAACTTGGAAATTGCAGGGCCTTGTGTCTGCCAGATGAGCAAATTGCTTAAAAACTTTGTTCTCTAGCTTCCTATTAGGTGTGTCTCTAAACCAATCTATTAAACAGATGTCAAGTAGTCTCTGAACCAACACTAACATATCATTTGTTATGCAATCCACAAAAAATATTTTACAATTGTTATAGAATAAACTCATACGCCAACGCTTACCATAATTGAATGTTGATTAAACCGTTTGATCATAGCCTGACTAACAGTACCAATGGTACCTGTTGGCTTCTCGGCTTGCGCTCCATAACATTCATCTATAGATTTATCTTCAAAAGCAGTAATATCAAGTAATGGATCATTAATACCAGTTTGTATATCTTTCTTCATTTCTTGATCATCTATCTTACCACACTCTGTAAATAAATCTTTACTTTCCGCATATTTTCTATCCCTATACAAAAAAAAAACAAGAATCATAAATAAAGAAATAGAATTAACGTTATTAATATAATAAAAAATTTTATTACCTATGGAAATAATGTGATTGGAAAAATTTTGTCCAAAACTGGGCTTCGGACATTTTTGCAGGTACATGTTCAAGGTACTTTTTCTTTACAGCAGGGTAAGTTTTAAATATAGATTCTATTATATCAGCGGTTATATTGTATTTTAAACCGTTACAACCATCCGTTTGTGGTTTTATATCAGCCAGAAAAGCTCCAGATACACCTACAGGTAAATAATAGTAATCAATACTTTACCTATTTAAAACTAAGTATACATCTTTCAGTGTCTAATTTCTAAAGTTACTGTACACAAGAATTTTAGCATCATAAAACTAGTAAGATACAAACATTACTTCGAAATGAAACATTTAAAACCTACCTATATCTTGAGTCTGGGTTTTCTGTGCTTGTGTGTATTGAGAAGCATGTTGTGCCCAGAATTCCTCGGACGATACTACTTCAGACATCACAAGATCTTTATATAATTGAAGTAAAGCAGGATTAGAAGATAATAATCTATTTTTCTCTTCTAATTCTTTATCAATCTACAAAATGATTTATTAGTTCAACACACTTTATGTTTCTATTCAACTACCTTTCGTTTAAATTTTGGCAACAAAGTTTGTAATAATTCTTTAACACGATCCCTATCAGCAGCTTGTTCTTGGAGTCCCCCACGATTAATAAAATGAAATGTTGATGATACACCATTATGTAACACAACTTGTAATTGTACTTTAGCTTTGCCTTCTGGAGAAATCTTCTGAGCTATAGAATAAGAAGTGTGAATCTGCGGTTACAATTATTATTAATTTTATAGGGCATACTTTTAATATCAGAGTATAAATGTGATATTGAAACTGTATCACGATTTTCCATCATCCATGCTATTCTTTGATCCATAAGATAAAGTGTACCATCTCCTTTCTTATATCGAACGTGAGGTACTTGCAATAATATTTCTTCACTGGAGGTAGTCATTGTTGAAAGATTTTAATAACAAATTAATTTACTTTTAAAAATAAGTTGTAACAAATTATTAATAATAAATAAATTTAACACGAAGTATATATTAATTTCCTATAACGACTATTGAGATACAAGTATTTTTCTTTTAACTACTAATTACAAAAAGTAAAAACCGTCTTTTAACAAATTCAATATACACATTTGACATTTAGCTTTGACGTTTTTGATTCTTGACAGCCGCCTACCGGTGAAAATTTACGGATATTGCCGGTAGCTGCCAATAGTTAAATATTAAAAAGAACTAACATTTTTAGTTAGCTGACCGCGTTTACACAATTTCGAATTTTGTGTTTTGCTATAGTTCTTTTAATTGATTTTTAATGTTATTCTTACTAATGTTCTGACCAATTTATAGACTAATAGTGTATTTTAGACTTCGTCTTATTTAAGAACGTTCCCAAGAAGCAGCTCCCTCTTTCTTCCCGTCGCATATGCGCAGCAATAAAAAAAATAATCTACCGCGTCGTTTTTTCAATCTGGCAACGTTACATATATGGTTCATATTATTTATCGTTAAATTATTATTTATTATTAAATTAAATCGTATATTATTGTTGAAATTAGAAAATAATATATTTAATTCTTACAAAAATTGTAACTATTATTTACAGGAATTATCTAATTCAGATAAAACTAAGTTTAATTTACGACTATTGACTGAATTTTTCGGTATTATTTCTATCAATATGTGCAAGAAATTAGCTTTAAATGATATTTCATGTAATAGCTTAATAAGAATATATAAAGATGAAGGTGAAGAAGCTCTTGTGCAATTGTTTACCGAAAAATTAGATAATAAGAAAGTACGAATAACAAAAAAAGGATATTATTTCTAAAGTCTTAGACTTCTTAAAAATCAAACTTCTCCAAAATTAAAATGTCCAAAACAAAAAATGATAAGAAAGTACAAATCACCAAAAAAAAAGGAAATTATTGCTAAAGTTTGAGACTATTTAAAAATGAAACCCGATTTAAATTTAATTATACACTATGTATGAAAATAAATCAATATCTTATATTAATATGCTGTTTGTTTATGTTAAATACTAATAAATATTTGATTTGTTATGAACATTGACTGTTTATTTACGATAACCTACGTTTTCAACATCTGTAAGCTACACGCAATTATCAGCTCTGCGTTGACGGTATTTCAAACTCCCCGCGTAGTACGACGTTGTCAGGTCGCGATCTTCTATTCACTAACTTATGCGAGGAAAGTTGAATGACCACTTTCAACGTATTTTATAAAAAAATGAACATGGTTTGCTATAATTTCTTTACGGGAAAATATTTGTCATATTCACGTTAAAAGTTAAGGTAAACGTTAAAGTCACGTGATTTAATACGGTATACAAAATAGCGGGAGGTAGGGTTTTAAACGTTTAGCCATACCGTATTTTATACCATCCACTCGCATTTGACATTTCGCAAATCATCATATAATATTGAACCTACTACCTCGGTAGTCTTAATTTTATTTAGAGAACATGAACTAACCATTCTGTTAAATTTCAGACATAAACAAAGTTTGTTAAACAGACAACGTCAATTCTGTCAAACACACAGAACAAACATAGAGCATGCACGTTACCACTACCAACTGTAGTTTTCTCATAACAACCAATATAAGTTATACAAATATCCCTAGATTTACCAAACGGTAAAACAAACGATAAACACATTCGAATAGCGTGCACAGTATCTAAATAGCGTCACGCGCACGCGCACAAGCTATTCACATGGCGTTTAGCGTTACCGTACTTGTTTGGAAAAGTTGCTAAAACTCTCTAAAGTCACGTGACTAAATACGGTAAAAATTTAGCGGGCATGTAACATTTAAAGAGTTTGAGAAAACAACCGACAATATACCATCGTTAATGCAACCTAACGTAACCCGACGATCTAATTGGATGTGGTTATTTAAAAAAACACGTTTTTAATTTATTCATTTATTATTAATAAATTAGTAATAGTGAAAATATCGTTAAAATGTACATGCTCGAAGTACACGCCACAACTTACTCACCTCACAAACCGAGTTACCGTAGACGGTATTCGCTCTCTTATTTGCAAGGAAATAGCGGCTCCGATAAACTTTAGCGTTACGATAATGTTCTGAGCATGCGTAGTTGTTGCAAAATAACGTTATCGTATAGCCTAAAGTGTGCTCAAACTCTGACTGACTGACTGAAATCATCGATCATGGCGCGCATGGCACCGGCTTTAGAGGTCGTTCGACCTCTCTTAAGCCCGTTAGAATTGGTTGTCCAGAGCGCAGCGTCCGTTATTGGTGGAAGTGGGAAGTGGAATCTTCGTGTTTATCGTTGGGCAAGGCAGTAAAGTAGGCTTGGGAGACGATGTTGATGATGGCGTCGCGGCGGTTCTTGATTTGGTGGAGCTGGTTTACAGGTGAAGTTCTTGGAGTTGATGAAGTTGACACGGACGACGAATTGGAGACGTATTGGAGATGGTGCACGAGCGGAACACACGCGAGCTGGCAGTAAGGTATTGGTTAATTAATTATGGAAGTGGGTTATTAGGATAATTGAAGGAATTTTAAATTGGGAATAATTAAATGATTGCGAGATGAGATTGGATATAATGAGTTAGGATTGGTAAGGTAAGGTGGTGGGTGGGGCAACGGTTTTTTTCAGAACCACAACCCCCCGCAGTTCGCGCTGCGAGAGGATTTGGCGGGAAAGGATGGCGGGAAATGGATGGCGGGAATGGAAGGGGGTTATCCACGGGTGACGGACGGAAGTAGAATTTCGGCAGCTGATGAGTGGTTGCATCCGAGGAGCCTCGGGCTCGAATGACAACATTGGCGGAGGATATGGTGGGCCTGCTCCCCCCAGAGCAGGCTTGGCGGACCAGGCTGAGAAAATTGGAGCTCTACCGGGCCTATCACCCCAGACCAAAGGTGCAGGACACCGGTAGATAGAGTTGGCTACTCTACCCGCCCTCCCGTTCGGGTGTTGAGTAGCCGTTAGAGTTAGCTGCCTACTTTTCAACTTCGGTGCATCACCCGCAGACGGAGACCGGATCGACTGCCTTGCTACGCACTCGAGGCCGGACTGCGGCTCAAATTCTCTATTAATATCAATATATATTGTTACGACGGGGCGAAAGCTCTTTAAGATAAAGTATTACATTACAACTCAACTTAGTATACGAAAGGCAATCGTAACTTGGGACCGTTTTACTTAGGAAAAGATAGGAAAAGACATTTTTAAGAATAAAATATAAGAGTTTATTAACACACAAATAAAAGAAATAAAATAAGTTACAAGAGATTTTCATGTTTACTGCTTTTAGAGTCGTCACTACCGACTCGGTTAAACACTATTAAAAGATGCCCAAGACCAGTGATGTGCGTTGACATGTCAACAATGATTGTTGACATTTTCGTGTCAACAATTTGTCAACAATTGATTTTCCGCGTCAAAAATGTCAACAATGTCGACAATGTCAATTTTGCAAATAAAGTAAGATTCTGCACATTTTTTGTTAAACCTAACCTGTAAACACAGGTGCTAGAATATGCTAAACTGTCTCATAAGATCATTAATAAGATGTTTGAGACAATGGGGAACTTGCATAAATCTCAGATTTATCTTGATTTACCTTAATTTCATTAGGAATTCGATAAAATGCAGGTTTGTAAAGATGACAGTAATGGAAAAATTGTTTTCATTAGTTTAATTTGCAATAGAAAATATTGTAAAATTTTAAATGTGGGATTTAAGCCCTTTAAACCGTGACGCAGTTGGCCTTTCTTACGTGATTGGTGTACTTCTCGAGCAGACGGCGGCGTTATACGAAACCACGAAACATACGTGAATATTGTCGTCATGGTAAAGGAAAGTTATTATTCAGATTATTAACCAATCGTCATGAATTTTAAAGCGCGAAATGAATATTATTTATTTATTTTTTTATATAGAAAATATAGATATTTTTTGCGCAAGCAAACTTTTATTTCCTATAAAATTTCTTATTCCCAATCGATTTTTAAAATAAAAAAATTACATGCCACTTCCCCATTCAAAAATCAAAATGGCTGAAAGGCCCAAGAATAAGAATTTTGATGAATTGAGTTTTCAATTAAAAAAGACTGTGACAGTAACTGAAGATGGAAAAGAAAACCCAAAATATTATTCGAATAAAATGGCATTAAAAAACTAAATCCTATTTATTTATTCTTATTTCCAAGGAATCAGTGAAATTACAAGTATGGTTACCCATAGCTCCATAGGGGGCAATTCTAGCAATGCGGCAGATAGTACATAGGTATCTTAATGCAAAAGATTTTATTAATTGGAAAAACAAATGCTAACATGATGAACAACATCCTAGCATTTATTTTTTTTCTAATCAAAATCATTTTATACGTACATTAGACTTGAACGTACTTAAGCATCTCACAATTACCTGTGCCCCATATTTGCCCTCACATACTTAAGTCAAATAAAAATTATTGTAATAAACTATTTAAGATTTAAATAATAAAGGAAAAATCAAGTTTAACAGCTTTGCGCATGTGCATTTATAATATCTAAATTGTTGACATTATTGACATTGTTGACATCAATAAGGTCATGTAAACAATTTATATCATAGTAAAAACGTTCGCGACGTTTTTAAATAACATTTTGAAAATTCGATATCTCCCACAATACGCAATGTCAAAGTTGAGATTTCTACTGCAGTTTACCACCATAGAGGTGCATAATATCCAAATAAATCAAATTTTTATCTGGTTCCCCACCAGAGATATTAAGCCTTAAAGTTACGCCAAATCTGAAAATTGCGACTTTTTGGAACTGTATAAAAAATAAAGGAAGCAAGATTCGAGCTTCTTTTTTTTCAGCATGAAGTGTTTTGCGATATGTACCAGCACAAAACAAATTAACTTTGATATTGCACCCCTTCCATAAAAAAAGATTCCTTTAAAAGTGCGTTTCTTTAAATTGTGTCACCAAATTTCAAGAGCAATTTTCACATATTAAATGACAGTTTAGGACTTTAATAAAAGGAACAAGAAAGATAAAGCAAGGTTTAAAAAAAACAGTAGTTTTTATTTGAAATGTCCGTAGGAAATTAATTTTCCGTAGATGTCTGCGAACGCAGAAATTAGCGTGCACTGTGGAGCACAAATGGCCGTCATTTCTAAACGGTTAAGTATAAAAATAAAATAATGTGTGTTTTCGGCTACTCATACTTGAGGCAAATAACAGTAAAAATATTATTTTTTTATATGGTTGAGCAACTAAAATTTGTTTTTCTGGACCGTTTGAAACGGATTGACCCTATCATCACCAGAGGATACCTTAATAATATTAAGATAACAAGTAAAATAAATAAGTAATTATAAATAAAACAAGTAAGTATGCATTGTATGCATTGTATGCATTGTATGCATTGTATGCATTGTATGCATTGTATTTCGTAACAACATTCAAATTTTTAAGAAAATTTGAAGAAAATCTATTTTATAGGTATGCTTGCTTGGGAATGTCCTTAAGGTTTGGTCCAAAGTTTGGTCGTTTGATGACCACATAAAAGTGGGACATTATTATTATGTACAGGGCGCATCTAAACAACTTCATATCAACTTTCACGATATTATACAGGATGGATTTATATATAGATATGCAATATACTATGCCGCGTTCTGCTTAACTATTAAAAATATAAAAAAGTATTCTTTTCCCAAACATTGACCTTTTCATCCCGACCATAATATACCAGTAAATCTAGACTGAACCGTTTTTAGAAAAATAAAACCATGAATACGACCGATAAAGTTTATTAAAACAAGAGAGACATAAATACAAGAAAATAAAAAAATACACCAAAGAATTTCTTCTGAAGCTTTAAACGGACGTCTACAAAACTCTAAATATGAAAAATGCCTGCTTGCTATCTTATACTCAAGTCTGCAACAAGATCGTCTACAGAAACTTCTTACCGTCATTAAATCCTAATCCAATTCGCGTGAATTATTTCCAATTTTCTTACCCACCACCAACAGCGCGTGGAAATTAGTCAGCAACAAATCTCTCTGAGCCCTGGCGTTTCCCACGGTACCATCTTATACCCGCTACTTACTGTTTATTTTTTCTTTTACCACGATACTCACGCTCTTTGAACAGAACCATCACTCTAGCTCAATTTGCAGACAACACTGAGCACTAACATCTTCACCCTCTTCTGCTGTTGTCTGTCGCACGACTGAGGACCTCGTTCCAGCGGTGGAGATTTAAATCTAATAGTAAGAAAACCCAGAAAACTTTAGAAAACCATTTTCTTTTTAAACTCTGTACAGCCTTCTTTAGTTATCTTACAGTGGATTCAAGAAACTGTAAACAATGTTGCCACAATCATCCAACAGCAAGTTTTCTTTTGTCCGAACTGTGGGACGGTATTTCAGGTTGTCACAAGCGTACAAAATAAATTATCTATTCATCTTTTATCTGCTTCTGTTAAGAGAGTTGCTGCGCAAAAAAGAGAATCGCTTTCACACTTCCGAGATGGTTTACGATAGATTCGAAGTCTTGAAAGGGAGCTCGTGAAGTCGAGCAAAACCGAACCGTCTCTCTTGATATTTTAAGAAAATTCTTTGGATTACTATCAAAAAAATGCAGGAAAAAAATACTTCTGTTATTCTTCATGCCCATACAAGTTCAACAATATTCCGTTAGTCGCAATACAGTCCACCCCCCAGACACCAACCCGCCAACCAGTGATGCATTACGTTGACATGTCTACAAGTGAGGGCGCACAGATTAAATAAAAGTCAGATATTTCACTCTCCATACCACCAATGCTCCCATTTTTGTTTCCTCGCATTTACATTTGCAGCTCTAAGAGTTTACCACGCCTACTCTTTTACGTGCGTTTTATGAAAAGTGCATACCACGCTGTGCTGCTTGCGCAGTACATGTTAAAATAGCAAGCTCTGGGAGTTGCTTGGAAAGAGAGAGCAGTAGAATCCACAAATCTGTCGAAGTAAAACATTTGACTTTTATTTAATCTGTGGAGGGTGATCACACTGTTGTCACATTGTCAAAAACAATCATAAAAAATATCAGATAAGTCTTCAGATTTGGATATTTATAATCAGCTCTGACAACATTGATTGTAGCTGATGATCACTCTTTCTTCCACCATTTTGATACATTTTGCCGAAATTTAGCGCCATTTCTTGATAGATGATTTTCCCCTACAATCATGATTTGACCGGCTCGATTTGAACGAAGAAATGCTAATGTTAACAATAATACAAAGCGGTCTTAATAGTAACTTAACTAGTAATGTAGACTTTAAAGCAGAAAATGGTATGGTACCCTCATTATGGCCGATGTAGGTGTAACTGTCGCAATCAAAGAAAGTTTAACACTTCACATGTGTTATGAGTTATTAAAACCACTGATTTTTTTTATTTAACAACAGAAGTAATCGTGTTTTAATTAAGCTAAACCTAACGCCTTCATTCCCTGTTGATCTTGTTTCTTTGAGAATTCTTACATCCAGGTACTAAATAATTATCTTTGAAACCACAGAAACCATGACTGAGACTACAATATTTACAAATTTAATATCTAGAACAAAACGTAGAAAAAATCATAAAATACAAGGTCTGCGCCTCAATACGGGGCGGGAAACGCTACATTAGCGTATATAATCTCCATACGCTGGTTACATACCCTCTACCTACTACAGTGGAACCTCCATAACTCAAAATCCAAGGGGCGCAATTTTAATATTAGTTACGAAAAATTACGTACAATTAGTATACGAAGTGCAAGAGGGTGCAATAAATCTCGAGTTACAGAAGTTCGACTTATGGGGGTTCCACTGTATTAAGATCTTGTTGTTTATGCAACCGGCTAAACTAGGCTTAAACTTTAATAAATAATACAATAAAAAAACAGCTAACTTCAAGGCATAGTCGTGATGGAACATGCGTCTGTTCTGTATGTACTAACAGGCAATGAAATCACTGAATCTTTAGCATTATATAGAAAATATTTTTATTTTTTCCGCCTAAAAGATTGTGTAGACGTATATTTATTAAGTTAACTTCTCTACTCTATAAAGATAAGTCAGTTTGCCAGTTTGAAAGTTATACCGGTTAATGTTGGTATAATATTTGAAAATGTAGTGTCGCAACGTCGGTGATGACGTATGATTTATTAAAAAAATTAAAAACAATCGCGCGCCATCTTTTATTCAGCGGTATAATTATTGCCATGAACTGTTTTGCTCTTTTGGCACGTGCAAACGTTCTAGTTTTAGTCATGATTTATTATTTAGTTTTAACCTAGGTTTTAGCGTTTACACGTTTAGTTTGTTGTGACGAGTGCAGAAACAAAATTCTCAGGTAATATAAAACATGCAATAATATGTAATAAAATAATAATTATAATAAATAAATCCACATTCGATGTAAACGTTTTTTGTGTAATATGAATAGGGCATTTTGGTTTTTGAATGTTACAAGTTTTGCGTTCGCGCCTAATGTAAGTGGGTTAAAATAGCGTCATGTTTTTGTGAAGTTTATCTGGTGTATTATAGTAAATTATTAATAAGTTCATCAAAGAAAAGTATATGTTATTGTACTGTATTTACATATAAAACCGCATCAATCATCGCAATCGCATCCCCTATAACTGATGTTATAAATGAAATGCAGTTGGTTCCCAACAGCAATTGTGTACTATGTGATCAAAATACTGCAGTTTTAGCTCACATCGACACTTATATACAATTTGTGTGTGATACTTTTTTCAAAACTAATGAACATGAAAGAAATGAGGTGTGTATTTTGATGAAATAGTAGAACTTGTAGGAACCGTCTTGAATTGATCTTAAACCGTAATAATAAGGGAACGGGAACACCCTATTTTCAAATGTTATTTAATTTTAATAATTGGTTTGATAATATTATTGAAACATTTCTTTTAGTTTCAGAATTTAGCATCACACAAAAGTATATGCGTCCTATGCGCCTACAAAATAGCATTAGCTTTTAAGTTTAAAAGTACATATGAAAACAAACATAAAGAACATAAGAAGTCCAGGACGAGTAGAACTGAATGCTCCTTGTGTGGATTAAAGTCCAATGAAGTGGTTGAATCTGACAAGAATCCAAATGATTTTAAAGTCAAGATTGATTCGTTTGTGAGTTGTAGCCCGCATCCAAATCCGTATAAACAGTGGTCCGTGTGCTTTGATTGCTTGTTCGGTTTGAGTGTATGGTTTGAACTTCGTTGTAATATTTTAAAAAAGGTAAGTAGATAAATCCATGATCTTTTTTACATGTGGCTTGGCCATAGAAGTTTGACATTTCTACCTTTATGCAATTTTGACAGTTTGTGTTGATTAGGTTTATTTTACATTTAGGTTAGAATTGACAGTGTTGCCATGATTGACTTATTAGGAAAATATCTTGAAAAGGCAGCATACTTGATTTAAATGAGATCATCACATTAGTGGGAAATTTTACCCCTTTTCTACTAATGCTGTGCAATTTGTAATGGAATGAAAGAAGAAGCAAAAACTTTGTTAGGCAAATAAAGACATTTCTTGTTATATAGTCTAATAAAATTTTTAAATCAGATGCTTTATTTGTTGAACTAAAATCTCGTTTTTAAATTGTATTTTCATAAATGCGTTTAGAATATATGAAAAGATCTTTTATGGCCGATGTCGACACATCTTTTCCAGGTCATATAAAGTTAAAATAATAAAAGGTAATAATTGTGTAAAAATTTTAACTAATTGTCAGACTGTTTTTCCTTTTGTACAAGCGGAGCTATGGTCATGATCAGAAGAAAAACGAAATTTCTGCGTCTCAACCCAAAACTAATTCATTTTTATTTATTACAATTCAGTTGTATCAGCTTGAGGTGGTCGCTTATGTGTTAGCTCTCCATTTCATTGTATCCCTGCTTAAAAATAAATTATCTACATACAAAATGAGTTTGGTTTGTTGTAGCTGTCATTTATACATTTTAAATAAAAACTTTATCAAGTGTGTGAGTGTGACAAATGTTTTCATATAGAGTGTATGAAAACGCTCTGAAGAATTAGATAAACTTTCCAATCTCGATAGAAGAATACGTAAATGCAAGGAGCGCATACAAGATGTTCATTGTTCACAACTAACAAAGGAAGAGGTTGATAGAACAAAAAATTGATCTTGTCGGATATTCAACAACAGTTGGATATAATCATATCCTTACAAGAAAACTTAAAAAAAAAATAGATGAATACTTTGAGAATACAAAACATGCAATTAACTAAAGAAAATGAAATAATTAAACAACGTTGAGATGCATTGCAACAACAAACAAGATTAAATAATTTAGAAGTTGTTGGAGTCCTGAATACATTCTTCGCTTATTAATGGACTTGGAAAATGATAAGAAATACAAACCTATAATTGTAGCGTTAAATAGTAGGAATTTAAAAAATAAGATTGTCCAGGCATTCAAAACAAATTTAAGAGAAGGTAAATATCTCATAGCCGATAATTTTGTGCCTCCAGCTGGTGCAAATAAAAAAAATATTCATACATGATCATTTAACTATTTAAAATAAAAGTTTACTATTCTATTGTAAAAATATGGTCAAACAAAAGACATGAAAAAATGATAACAGTCTGGTTAAGTTAATTTCTTGCACTGCTGGTATCAAACTATTATGAAGAACACTGTGTTCATGTAAAACGTGATCAACTTAACTATTCCCATCATCATATCAAAACACTTAAATGCCGGAGGGTTGAAGAGCCCACTCTCTTCTCTCTTGTCGCTTTGTCTAAATCATACTTCAGTCAACAAACTAAATGTGATCAAAGTAACAGTTGTATTCATTTACATTTAGTGTCTACACAAGTCATACAATAATCATATTAATAACAAAACAAACATTTTGGTCCTTCGAGCCGGATTCGTTCATGGAGCTTGGAAGCATTGGAACCAGCAAACTTCAAACTACAAGGAAATTTAAGGTCAGTGCATGCCCTATATGTATTTTGAGGTGTTTCATTGTTGCATTGTTAAGTGAAAATCACCAATTTAGTTATACATTTAAAGTACAATTAGTTAAAAAAATGGCCCTTACAAGTAACGGTGTCAAGGCTCAAACTGCATTATTAATCAATAAAACAACTCCAATTCGTGGAAATATAACAAAGGGTATTAAAAAATTACTTGAGTTGACAAACCAAGAAATAACGGATGTGGTAGTTAATGAACTGTGCTTAAGAGTAGAGCAGTTAGACTGATATTTTAATAAATTTGAGGTAATTCAATCAGAAATTGAAGAGATGGATGTAAATGAAATTGATAAACCGGATAGAGAGTACGTGCAAAACGAATATTTTACAACAAAAGCAAAAATTAATGCAATAGTTGACGGTTGCAGAAAATAATTATCAACAGATAACTCTTCAATTTTATCTAATAATTTACAAATTAATAACTCAAATCAGGGAATAGCCATAAGATTACCCCGATTAAATATCCCAGAATTTAATGGAAAATTTTCAGAATGGACAATAATAACAATAATCTCAGAAGTTTCATTACCTAAAATCAAGTTTAAAAGAGGAAGCCTTATAAACAATAGAATCATTTAACTATTTCAGATTCAAATTATGAAATTGCGTTAGAATTATTGAAGGAACGTTTCGAGAACAAAAGATTAATTGTTCAGGAACATGTTTCTGCCCCTGTAAATTTTCCCATTGATAACCAAACAATCATCATTAGTGTGCTTAGAACACTGTATGATAACTTACGTGTAAATATGGAAGGTTTAAAAGCGTTAGGCCAACCCTTGATCAGTGGGATGCCTTATTAACGTTTGTTGTAGGTGAAAAATTTGACTATCAAACAAGAAAGGAATGGCATTCTTCATTAACTATGGAAATTCTAAAATTAGACCCCAGTTCTTAGAATTATTAAATACTTCCAATACGCTGCCATCTAATACCCCAAAGAACAATAAACAGTCATCACAACAAATTAATAAAACCAATCACAATATTTATAGTTACATTGAGTTTTAGAAATTAATTGTAAATGATAGGTTAGCAAAGGTAAACGCTTTAGGTTTATGCGAAAATTGTTTAAATAGTAATCGTTCTACAGCTAACTGCATGTCATTATTGTAGTTTATTATTATTACATTCAGATAGTTATTCAAAGAATCATAAGAAAGCTAGTACTTCACCAGAAACTACAGCAGTTACAAATGTAAATCATTACATAAAAATGTTCCTACAGAACTTTTATTATCCACAGCTGTTGTTCTTGTGAGCAACATAAATGGTAGTTTCGATATTAGGAGTTAATCGAGTCAGCTGCGACATTACAACAGAAACAACAGTGCAATTGAAGTCTCGCATTAATAACCAGTACATGATTTCAAGCGATTTTTTGGTAATAGATCAGGAATTGAAAGAAATGTTGGCATGTGGAAATTTTCACTTAGTACGTAAGTGGAACTCTAATGTGTCACATATCCTTCCAAAAATTCAATTATCCGAATCCATATTAAAATTAAATCAAAATAATACGATCAACAAGGTGCTAGGTTTAATGTGGGACAATAGGAATGAATTTATTTATTCAACAAAAAAGTTTTACAATAAGTCCATTCATAGAAGGAATTTACATTCAGGGACACAATTGATGTTGGCTACTAGCAGACAAGACTACTGGATCCCATCAGGATACAGTCAGATAAAACAAATTACACGTGCTTGCATCATTTGTTTTTTATGCTGGGCCAATTCTGATTAGCGAAATTAATTTATGCAGTAAGAAAAGGTTTAAGATATACATAGCGTTGTTTGTTTGTTTGTCGACAAAGGCAATTTACCTCGAAATATTAACAAATTGTGCGTCTCAATCATTTCTAAGCGCTCTGAAAAGATTTATAGCCAGATGTGGGCTGGTAACTAATATTTACTCAGACATCAATGTTCATTGGGGCAAACAACAAATTCCATGAATTGTTTAAATCCAGTAATTTTGAGTCGGAAGTAACTAATGTTTTGAAACGTGATAAGATCTGTTGGCATTTTATCCTGCCTTGCATACCCAACTTTGGTGGAATTTGGGAAGCCAGGGTTAAAGCAGTAAAGGTTCATTTGAAAAAAAAGTAGCTGGTGATTCAATCTTAACAATGGAAGAGATTAATATAAAATAGAGGCATGTCTCAATTCACGACCTCTCACACCATTAAGTAATGATCCAATGGATCTTCAAGCCCTGACACCTGACCATCTCTTAAGCGAAACACCATTAAACTTTATACCAGAAGCAGATCTAACATCCCTTCCACCAGGTCGTCTATTATGTTGACAAATGATTAAACACATGAAGCAATGCTTTTGGTGAAGGTGGAGCAAAGAGTACTTAACTCAACTGCAAGTCCGAGCCAAAAGGGGATCTACATCCACAATCGTTAAGACTGGAGAGTTAGTTCTAATCATATAGGTCAAGTTACCACCAATGCAATAAAGAATAGGCCACATTGAGCAGTTGTACCCCAGCCAGGATAAATTAACACAAGTAGTAACAATAAAAACTTGAAATGGCCTTATAAAAAAGAGGCATTGCAACAAACTAAATGTGATCAAAGTAATAGTAGTATGTATTTATTTACATTTAATGACTATACAAGTCATACAATAATCATATTAATAACAAAACAAATACTGGAAGCCAGCAATTTTGAAATGTTTAATTATGTCATCATTATAATATATATACAGTATGCCCTGAATGTTTGGGAATAGGCAACACGTCTTACAATTTAGAACCAACTTTTCTTTAAAAAGTTTAATCCATGTTAATTGAACCATAGTTTGCTGTGAATTTAAAAACTGACAAAAGTCAACTGTTTGACATTTGTTTGGTTATGTTTCCTGTTTTACTTTTGTACAAACCTGTTCATTTTGTTTCTTTCTTTTTGTTAAATAAGTTTTCTTGTTTATTATTAAATTCTTAAGGTTTTATAATATTTATAATTATTCTCATTGTTGTATTTTCTAAAAAAAGCACATCTTATTTCTATCCAGTATAAATTGAGCAATTTTAACAATGACATGTATTATAGAAAACAAACCATGCAAACATGATCCATTTTGTTTTTAAAATCTGTAATTACATAAAGCTATCTCTGAATTGTGGACTCGTAAAATGGGCATACTGCATGTATATAATATGAATGCTTTTTTCTTTTTGAAATTTACCTAAAACTCATATCTTATTTAAGAGGAACTTATTTATTTATTATAAATTCAAAGCAAAATATAAAAAAAATTATAAAAATAAAAAATATAGTCTTGGTTCTCAATTACGAGTAGGGACGTCATATGCAATTTCTTTGCATTATTGATTAGTAATGGCATATCATTTCAAATAAAAAGCTCTGTAGCAAAGTTTGTTAACTTCATCCTGAATGCCAAAATTGGCCAAGGCATAACTGCCTACAATTTACGAACTGAGATTGTAAATAATAATCAATTTTTATTGATTGGTTAATTTGAATGAATATCCTTAGGTGATTAATACAAATACCACAAATTATCTTTTCTTTTTATTATTGATACTATTTTGTGACCTAAAGTTGACTATGTTTTTTTCTGTATTACAGTGGAACCTCCATAACTCGAAATCCAAGGGGCGTGATTATTAGTTCGAGTTATAGAAAATACAAGTTACGGAAAATTATGTGCAATTTATATACGAAGTGCAGGGAGACGCAATAAATTTCGAGTTGATTCGAGTTACAGAACTTCAACTTATGGGGGTTCCACTGTAATTTGCAACTTATTAAAAAAAATAGCATTTATTTAAATAAAAAATTACATCCATCTTACAAATATAATATGAAGGCTAGTATATTGAATATTTAACTTAATGATATTTTGTTAATTAATGAAACTTTTTGTATTTAAATTTAGAATTAAAAAGAAAAGAAACCAATATTAGTGCCAACACAATACTTTCCTAATCATCTACAAGATCAAATCTCAATTATGTGTCTATGGTATATGGGGGTACTCAAAGGCAGTTGACTTGCTGGTTATAAGAGATTGGTATGTCTGATGCGAAAGCAGACATGTTTGGTATCAAGGGATAAACAGTTCTATTTTTTTCTTGTGATAACAACAGAAGGAGGGGGAGATTTTAATTTTGTGTTGAAATAGTTTACAGGTTAATACTATTGTTAGAAATTCATTTGGTTTGGCTGAAAATATAATCATTTCTGTTGTAATAAAAACTCATATTACACATTCACTGTACACTCCGCAACAAAATTATAATCCATGTACTGATGATTAAATAATAAATTGTATAGTTTCACAAGTGGCTATAATACATCTTTTAAATGTATATTCTGATTCATGTGATTCCCCTAATATTGAAACCAGCCTGTGTGATACAAATCAGAAATTAAGGGACTCACCGATACTGTATGTGTGACAAAAGTATAACCCAGTCAGAGAAACGTAACATTAAGGTTATTCCGGCATGACTTGCGCATTATAGCGTTAAATGTCTCGTCGATGTGCAGTGTATTGAGTAATAAAATAACATTTACAAAGAAAATGCCACAAGCTAAGCATTTAAATATTAACGAGAACGATTTAATTATGAAACTGAGACGTCAGAACTGGTCGGTATCGAAAATTTCCTGAGCCTTAAGCAAAAGTCTTTGAGTAATAAGCAATCTGCTTAAAGACTGAAAATTATGTGAAAAAGAAGAGATCTGGTCATCCAGTGGCAACGTCTGCTCACAAAAGACGTGCAATAATTGAACAAGCATCGAATTCAGCATTGACAGCAAAACAAATAGCAGAAAGTGTAGGGGTTTCAACAAGTATTAGAACCTTTGAACGTATTTTAAAGGATTGTGAACATTTGCAGTGTAAAACAATTATGACAAAACTAATGTTGAGTCTGACACATAAAGAAGCACGAATGGCACTTGCTAATGAGCCTGCTGGCGAAATGTTATATTTAGTGACGAGAAAAGGTTTCATTTGGATGGACTGGATGGGTATCATTACTATTTCCACGATTTGTGAAAGAACGATATAATTCTTAGTCGCAGACGAAGGGTGGTGGTGGTGTGATGGTATGGGCTGAGATTGGATATGAAAAGTGCTGATTATGTTGAACTGAAAATTATATTTTTCAGCAGGACAATGCTGCTGTACACACTGCATGAATTGTGAAAATAATATAAACGTACTCGAATGGCCAGCCCGTTTCCTTGACATTAACATTATTGAGAATTGTTGGGGGTTGTTATCCCGAGCAGTTTATAGCAGTATATGATAGTTTGCCTAAACGCATGTTAGAAATACTAAACAACAAAGGAGGATCAACACATTATTAGAACAGTCGAGAAAACATCTTGACTTATTTGTTTTACCTTTTTTTTTCAGAATGGGTTATACTTTTGACGTATCTTATATTAAGATTTTCTGTATGTTTTACTTGTTTAACGTAAGTTATTATTGTAGATGATCTAGTTTCTCATAAATACTTCAAAAATAATTTCTTATTTTATATATCGTAAATTGTTTATTCCCAAACCTCGTGTGACAAACAACTGGAGATGGGTTATACTTTTGTCACGGAGTGTATATAAATTGTATTTACCGGCTGCATAACAATAATAAAGAACAATTCATGTCCAAACTAAGGAACTGGTTTATTGAAACATCAAAAGAAAATTTATGTATAATAAGTGATACAAATATCGATAGATAGATAGATCATATTGGTCTTTGAAAAGTAGTAGGAGATGAGGTAGAATCTGTGGTTATCCATACAAAATATGTCAGACCATTATCTTGTAGGGATGTGTATCAGCTCTGTGTTTCTCTCGACGAACCTGGAAGCTTTGCGCCTTTTTCTCGCATTTTCAAAGGTCGTAGCGCCCAGAAACTTCGAGTCTTTTCTGGTGGCGCGTTACAGTATTTTTCATGAGATGAGATGACTTAGATTCTCTATCTGTTTTAGTCTGGTATAGCAGCAGCTAACACAGCATTGAGGGGCCATATACATGATGTACTAATTGACCAATCTTCGATGGGAAAAAAATTAATTAAATTGGAAATTCCCAAAAAAATGAGCAAACTAATTTTAGAATTTTAAGCAAACGCAGGAACATAAAATAAAATTATGCTTTTTATTTAACAAAATAAAGCAGTCCAGTACAAGGAGCATTTATCATTTCCATAATCATACTTTTTTCCTAATAGTCGGCGAGGCGTGTATAATTTGAACATGAAAGAATAGAACTCGTTTGGTAATTGCTCATTGTTGATTCACGTGTTATGATAACTCGAGAAATTGATTTTCGTTATTTTTTTCATTGTGTGCATAATCAATCGATTAGTGCAGATTGCATCTGGATTGAACGAACCTTTCCAAAATCACAAATCATTAAGACTTGGTTTTTCAGTATTTTAGAGACGGAGCTGAATTTGTTGTTTTGAGTCAGATTTTTTATTTTCAAGTAAACAATCATTTGCAGCACATCTATTGCTCGCGTTCGACCGCAATTACGTTTTAGGGCCATCAAAACATCCCGCCAGGAACGTTAAAATATTCCGCCAGGGACGTCAAAATATCCCGTCAGGGACGACAAAACATCCTATCAGGAACGTTGAAATATCCCGCCAGGGACGTCAAAATATCCCGTTAGGAACGTTGAAATATCCCGCCGGGGACGACAAAACATTTCATCAGGAACGTTGAAATATCCCGTCAGGGACGTCAAAATATCCCGTCAGGGACGACAAAGCATCCCGTCAGAGACGTTGAAACATCCCGTCAGAAACGTCAAAACATCCGCCAAGTACGTCAAAATATCCCGTTAGGATCGTTAAAATATCCCGTTAGGAACGTCAAAACATCCGCCAAGTACGTCAAAATATCCCGTCAGGAACCTTAAAGTATCCCGTCAGGGACGACAAAACATCCCATCAGGAACGTTAAATATCCCGTCAGGGACGACAAAGCATCCCGTCAGGAACATCAAAACATCCGCCAAGTACGTCAAAATATCCCTTCAGGAACGTTAAAATATCCCGTCAGGGACGACAAAACATCCCATGAGGAACGTTGAAATATCCCGTCAGGGACGTCAAAATATCCCGTCAGAGACGTTGAAACATCCCGTCAGGAACGTCAAAACATCCGCCAGGTACGTCAAAATATCCCGTCAGGGACGTCGAAACATCTCGTTAGGAACGTTAAAACATCTCGTCAGGGCTGTCGAAACGTCCCGTCAGGAACGTTAAAACATCTCGTCAATCTTTGTTCCCATTCTTTTCATATTTAACTCAGTATACAGTACAGTTATGGGAAACTGAGGAACCAGGAGTTATAAATTGCTATTTCTTTCTATATATGTATGGTCAATACGAAAAGGATTCGTTTTCATGACCTTTTTTTGCTGAACTGACTTAGAAAATAACAAACCAAGAGTTTTGATCCAGTTTCTTAGTCTAGCTTGAAACGCTGTTGTTTTAGAACTTAATGTGCTTCCAGTTTCTTTGACAGAAGTAACGTCTTGCAGTAACGGCACACTTTAGTGCAGAGGAGTAATCATTTGGACTCCATTTGCTGGTGGTAATACTGCGTGCATATGTTGCTTTAGCCAAGAGAAGTCTCCACACGCGTTGAGCTGGGAGTCCTGTTTCACATGCTGCAAAATACTGTCCACAAAAAAAAACTTCTTGGGCTGTTCTCTGTTCTTAGTTTCTGTAAAACCTGAATGACATGCTTGTCCGATTGAAATCTCGGCTCTTTCGGGACAAATCCAGCAGCACATGATCGTCTCATTAGCTCTTATTAAGAAGGTTAAAGGAGGGCGAAACCCAACTTTGACCCACCAGAGATGGCCTATTGAATGGTATGAAGGGTATATGTACATTAGTTATCTAGAGACCAGATACTGGTGACTTCAGTTATTTTCTTCTTCAAAGTGGACTAGGATGTCAACAGTTTTAGTCTCAGGTCTTACAAACGCGAAAACCCAAATTTTGACGATTAGAAGTGGTACTGGATGAACATAAATAAATCTAATGAGTGTTTTCAGAGGTGCCTCAGTTTTAATGGTTGTCTTTTTAAAACTGGCTATACTGCAGCTTGAGAATCACATAACCTCAAATTTTGAAATCAATTTTTGGCATTTGGTGAGCTTAAAGATTCTACCAAAAGAAATCATGAATAATACCTAATTTTGATAGTCACTAAAGATTCTTATTTTTTTATTTGAGATTTTTAAAAGTATTATAGGTACCAGCTATCAGAAGTTTTTCTGGGATATGCAGCCAAAATTTGACTTCTTGCAGCTTCTCACATTTTGGTATTCCCAGGGCCAATTCAGATCCAAAGAAAAGGTTTTTCAGTCTTCTGGTACCCAAATCAATGTACTGACTGTATTTTGGTCTGCCCACATACATAATGCAGTAAAAGGCATTTTAGTGCAAGTTTCAACATCACTTTGGCTTCTTGAAGAGCCTTAAGTATCACTTGACTTAGGAAAACTTAAAAGTTTGGAAAAACAGAAACAATGCAAAACCAGTTTTTGAGAATTAATTTTTAAAAGATTAAGGACAACAGTTAAAAGTAGAGTTTATAATTTAAAAAAATGTACATCCCTTTAGACATAATAATAAATACTTATAACATAAAATTAAGTGTTGCATTTAAATATCCCATTCTTGTTTTGTTATTAACATTTTAACGGTTTGTTTTCTTTTTTCAGTTAGACAACAATCTGCAAGTTGCTAGTACCAAGAAGAAAGCAGCACAATCTGTATCGAGCGAAAAGGCTTCCTCAACCATTAACGGTACTACCAGGCAAAGAGCTGGGAAATCACCTGTGAAGATGTTGCCACCGAGACAGTCGAGAAGATCTTTCAACATAGATGTTACTTTTTTAAAGAAGAATCTAAAACACTTAAAATCAGTTGAACAAGTATCAAGGAAATTAAATTATGATGATAGCGTTGAAGATGACAAAAAGATGTATAAAAACATCCCATATGTATTAGTAGTTACGGATAATAAACAACAACAAAAATCGCCAAGCAGAAGCTCTAATTCAATCAAGCCGAAAGCTAAACCTAAACCAAAACCAAAATCTAAAGCAACAAAAACAAAACAATCAAATAATAATAGTCTGAATGACTCAGAAAACTCAATTAATGAACGCAGAAGTAGCAGATTAAATAAGCCAGTTGAAGTAATAGAATTGTCGGATACCGAAAGTGAAGGTAAAGATCGTAAAGAAAATAAAAAGCCGATAAGAGTGAAACCAGCAAGGACAAAATCGGCAAATACAAAAACACAAAAAAAGAATAATGTTAAATCTAAACCTTCCAAGCAAGCTAAAAAGAAGCAAAAGAGCAAGCTATCGTTGCAGAGAAAGAGTCCATTCAAAATACGATTGTCTTCTAAATTTATTTTACCGCCAGAGACTGTAGAACAAAGGCAAACATATACATGTAGTGTGTGTGATAAACGGTTTAATGTAAACTGCACATATAAAGTTCACAAACTCTGGCACGAGAAACCTGAAACTATTGTTGTTAATGTAACAAGACAGGATTTCTCAGATAATGTTAAAAAGCAAGAATCAGACTTAAATAAACCGTTAAAGAAGAAATTCAGGATTATTTCCGATATAAATATTAATAACTCCATATGCAACGACTCGAGGGTTAATGGTAAACAAGAAGAATCAGATGTTGATGTTAGTACAAAACACACAGATGATGCAATTAATAATGCGGATTCATCTGAAAACAACGAAGAAACTATGACAGTTTCTTCAAATAAAGAACGTGGGGAATCTCAAAGGGAGGATAATGTTAGGTTGGAGGTTGTTGAACAAACTGAAACACCTGAAATGGAAGAAAGGGAGGTTGAAAAGAGACAAACTGAAGAATCTAGTTTAGAGGACAAGAATTCTGCGGTTGCAGAAAATGAGCATGATGCTAATGAAAAAGAAGCGATGGAAGAAGAGTCATCACAAGAAGTCAATGCTGTTCATGGTAAGAAAATTAACAAAACAAATAATGAAGAGAACAATGAAAAAGAAAAAATTAATGACAAAGAGGAAGAAGTAGACAATGATTCACAAAAAGAAGTAAATGGTGAGGAACAAGAAGAAAGAAATGATAGTGAAGAAATGGGAGAAAATAAAGGTGAAAATTCACAGACAGGAGAAGTTCACGAAGAAAAAAATAATGAAGAAATAGAAGATAACTGTGCAAATGAGATAACAGACAATGGAAAAGATGTGGGAAATGACAGTGAAGAAGAGAATAATGAGCAAGAAACTGAAGATAATGATGACGAAGGAAACGAAAGTGACAATGACTATAGCGGAAATAAGCGTGACAGTATTGATGATAAAGTGGAAATAATCGAGAAACAACTTGCTGTAATACATGGTGAAAATAATGAACAAGATGAACATGAGAATGATGATGAAAGTAATGTACAAGACGAACATGAAAATGATGAAACAGAAAATGATGAGCCACTATCATTAAAGCGAAAAAGAGTAAATAATTCTGATGTTAGCGACACTGAAGAAAATGCAGATAATAATGAAAAAGTGTCACCGAAAACAAAACGAGTTCGATTTGCAACGGATTTTGACATGCCAAACGATGAACCATTGGATTTGAATATCAGTAATAATTACTCTGAAGAAAAAACTGAAAGTCTGGGTAGATCTTGGTGTTCTGTTTAGTGCCCTATTATTAGTTTGGACGTTTTAATTACAGAATAAACAAAAGTAGTAGTTTAGGCATGTTAGGTATCATTATAAAACTATGATTTCTTCAAATTTAAATATTCCCGCATTAAATCGCAAACTATTACTCTATTCCTATTTTTCATTAGCAATGAATGGATATTTTAGGATAAATAAAATTGTTGTTGTTTGAATGTTTTGTTGTAATCAGTCTGTAGTCTTTCTTACGCAGTATGTTTTTAGAATACTTAGACAGTACTATCAAACATTTATAAACAGTAAATATTTTAATTCTTAATGCTGGTTCATAATAAAACATTTAAAGGTTTTGACAAATTATTTTGTTTATAAAAAGTAGTTTGATTAAGCTAAATATATTGATACAGTTTCATATTTTCACCATATAAAAGGAATGCACATGGCAAGGTACTCTTTAACAAACGTGAAATAACACCATTAATAATTTAATATTAACAAATTCATCAAAGATTTTTATACAAATTTGTATATAGTGTGATTCACATATATTGCATATTTCTCCCATTAATTTATTTATTGATGTACTGGTTTATCTTTAAAGATAGAAAGCATTTTTAAGAATCTTGAAAACAAACACAATAGGCTGGATTACTTTGTACTGTAAATTATTAAGTTGGACTAGAATGAATAATGCCTTATCTTTAAAGTTAATAAAATGTATATGTGAATCATTTTGTATATGTGTTAGAAACATGACAGTATCATTGTGTTTGCATTTCATTTATGTGTCTCATTGAAAATTGTTTCGTCATTCGAAATGTATCAAGTTTTTAAATTCTTGTAATAGATGTGAAAATTATTCAAATAATAAATAGATTTTTTTTAATTTGTATATAATTATCCTCCAATTATATTTTTAGAAATGTTCTGTGTAATTTAGTTACTTATATAGGAAAAATTAAAAAACTTATTTCTCAACATTATAACCCTTGCGTGGGGCATCTTGAAGAACTTATTATTGACTAACTGGGGTTATTCTTGCGTTCAACTTTTTATAAACTTCAATCAAAAGATTAATAATAATAAATAATGAAACAAATTCTACAAAAGCATTTATTCATGAAACTGTAAGCAATTAACAAATAAAAATAATAGTAAGCTTTAAATCGTAGATTTATTTCCGACTCATTGTTTTGTCTCTGGGCAATAATAAAACAGAAACATACAAATCCTTTTCTTATCCTGATTTTTAGACAAAATCCATACTGACTTATTGGAAACTGCAGTCAGCTAGAACTTTACAATGCTATTTACAAATTATACACTAAGATTGTAATAGCAACAAGAACGTATACACTTAAAGTAAACCTTAAAACAGACATGACACAAACAAATCTGGTACCCCTCAGCAAGGCCAATTTGGGCATAACTGGCAGAATCAAGCTATATTTAAAATTGTTACAATCCACGTATGTCATGGTTTCATGGATTAGAAGCCTTGTTTTTTCTTTTTATTTAACTACAAATGAAAACATCAACGAATACGCTTATCAAATATAGGCAACACAAATAACACATGCGGGTGAGAGTGACAAACCTGAAAACAGGTGCGTGAAAGAATTGCATTCTATTTACTGACCACAGTTAAAACCTTCCAGCTTAGGTCCTACAGATAAACTAAACTAGCAAATTACGTTATTTGTGGTATAAATATCTTTTGAGATAAATGCAATAAATTTTATTATCAAGAACTATTACAATAAATTTTCATCATACACAATTATTATTATAGTTATTGCACATTGCTAGAAATGATCGCTACCACTGTAGTAAATGTTACAATAATTCAGATTGGATAAGTTAGGTATTTAGCTAATGAGGAATCCGAGTTTTGCTGGAATTCTTATCACTTCAATTCAGAGTCGATTTGAGATATCTCCATCATGCATTCAAATATGAATAATTAATTAAAATGTAAAATGTAGTAGCAGGTCTTTACGAACGCCCGTTTTAAATATAGTGATAGTTTAATGTTTACTTATATTCAGACATTGGAAAGTTACTTTAAAAAAGTAATTAGTTACAGTTACAGTTATCTTATCAAAAAATGTAGTTAGTTACAATTACAGTTACTTGATTTTAAAAAGTAACTAGTTACCATTACAGTTCCTGCAAATATGTAACTAAGTTACTTTACCGTTACTGTCAGTTACTTTGATTCTATAAAGAAAATAAAGAAAAACTTTTTAAAACCCATCAAAATTCAAGGTGATTCTAATTAGGTTTTCTTTGTATAAGCTTACTGTACAACTCTTAGAATTACACAATATGAAAATATGTATTTTCTGAACATCATCAAAACTAAATTTGAAAATCGATTATTCGAGTAACGCAAAAGTAACGACCTGAAGTCGTTACCGTTACACGCTTTTTGTAATTAGTTACAATTACTTTACTGCATCTTTATAAAGTAACGCGTTACCTTTAGCATTACTGAAAAATGTAATTAATTACAAGTAACGCGTTACTTCCAATGTCTGCTTATATTAACGAATAAATATATGTTTTTCTGAAAAATGCATAATTTTCTAACATTTTAAATTGCAAAATGACAACTGCAAATACAAAACTTGAAACTATTGCAGTTGCCATTTTGTAATTGATACAAATACAAAAACTGTTTTATTGGGACTAAAAAGACAAATGTGGAATTTTGACAATCTTTAGATTATTATTAGGTTCATTATTTAAGGAATTATAATTCTTTACATACATATCAGTAATAACCCGATTGCAAAAATTCGTACTCAACTCTGGCCATGGAACTCATGCAAGTCAAAGACGGAAACTAAGGCATGTCCTAAAGAGCGAAGTTTTATAATCTCAACTTGTCTGTAGGCAAAAGCAGAAATGAAATACGGTTATAACAGTATGTACTAAAAAATGTCATACGTCACTTCTTCCATAAGCAACCTTGAGTACAAATTTTTTGAATCACCCCCTTATATGTACATATAACGCAAAAATAACAACAGTTCTTACTTGCTAAAGTTTTTGATTATTTTTGCGGACTTGAGCATCTATTATTGCCAGAGAATTTTAAATTTGTAACCCTCTAGGTACAGCGCCCCCAAAAAGAGAATGGAGAGAGCTAAGAGCCAGTTGCGTAGGCAACCCATTCTACATCACTATTACTTTCAAGCAATTCAAGCCAAGGCAGGTTCTCTGCAGGGCGCTTGTTGCAATTAGTTCCGTTTCATTGAATGTTTACCTAAGCTGTCCCGGGGATTATGATGATATTTTCGGTTTTAAATAAAATTTAAAAGTGAAACCTAAACATTTGTATGTGTTCGTTTCAAGACTTAAGTTAATAATTATTGAAATGGTCCAAAAGGTTGTGTAAATTAGAACATTTTTTAAATAATACTAATCTTTAGATTTTATTGTCTATTAACTTTGTTTGCTTAAATTTTTTTAATTTTTTATTAAATTGACCCATTTATTATTAATTTTTTACCAAATCAACCCATTTACTATTAATTTCCAATTTGATTATTACTTGTTTTGCTATTATACTATAAGTACCAAGAGTATTAGGATTAATTTCAAAGGAATAGAAACACATTAATTAAAAATAACTAATTAAAAGAATAAAAAAAAAATTAGACAAAAAGGCACAACCAGTCGGGGTGTTTGAACCCGGTCCATCCGCGTGACAGGTCAACACTCTACCACTCCGTTACCGAGACCTCATGGTGGATCGTTCTCATGGCGGGCATGTATTTATATTGCACTGAAAGCCTTTTTTTACGGAATTTTTGTTATTTTTGAGAGGTGCGTCATAACTATTCAGCACTACACATGCACAATGGGGTACCTACTACCTACACATAAAAATTCATTGAATTTGGTGATGCGGTCGGTTCCGATGCTAATTCATCGGCAAAGCCTAAATATTGTCATATAAATGCTTAAAATCAATGCCTTCTTCACTAAAACTTTCTGGAAGTTAATTGACAATAAAATCTAAAGATTAGTGTTGTTTAAAAAAATGTTCTAATTTACACAACCTCTTGGACCAATTCAATAATTTATTAACTTAAGTCTTAACTGTGTTCCTTCCTTAAAAAGAATGCATGCAAATGTTTAGGTTTTAAATTTTATTTAAAAACCGAAAATATCATAATCCCCGGGACCGCTTAGGTCAAGATTCAATGATGCGGAACTAATTGAGATAGGCGCTCTGCAGAGAGCCTGCCTTGACATGAAAGTAATAGTAATGTTGTAGAATGGGTTGCCTACATAACTGTAAATACCTTAGAACTGGTTATAGCCCTGTCCATTCTTTTTTCTTGGGGCAGTGTACCCTGGGATCTGCTAATTCGGATAACACAATCTAAATAAAATTTCTTTTCCAATAGTTCTCATTTTTCTTAATCCCAACTACTTCTAAATCAATGTCCGTATTTAAAACTAAGTTACAGTAGTCTCTTTAAACAGTATTTAATTGACCTTATATCTGATAATAATAAATATGTTTTTCTTTTAATTGCAGTTTATTGTTTTTCAAGGTAACACACATATTTTTACACTTTTCTATTGCAGCTTGTCTCATACTTCTGTCTCTCAGTGAGTATAAACATTTTACCTCCACCAACCCGTTTTCTGCAATAAGACCATCAGGAGATGCTCCTAAATAGGGAAATTCTTCGGAAATGAAGAAACCTGATGGGTTTACTTTAACGTTTCTTAATTTTTGATATTTTTCTATGGCTGTTTTTTTTTTCATTTAATCAGGAGTGGTAAGGTGATGGAAATTGTAAAGCAAATTCTTAACGAATGAATGGCAAGGTGTAGCGTCTCTTCGTTGGCATATCCGCCCAAACGAAGATGCCATAAGGCGATTTCAAGGAACTTCAAACCATCTGGCGTCATCATGCTGGCCCACAGTTAGTTGTTGAATTTCATGAATGTTATCCACTTGAAAAGCATTCAAAATTCTTTGCTTCTTAAATGCTATTTCCTCTTCGCTAATATCCGTTTCAGCCGCATTTGACTCATAACCGTTACCGGCATCTTTGCAGTCGATCTTTTTGTTCCGTTTTATAGCGCTGTGGGCGTATACACGTCGTTTATTTCTTTTTTTACAAAATCTTGCCAATGGTATAAACATTGGACAATCTAGGTTATTCGGGTGACACGTTTGGTGCGTTGAAAGATGGTGCAGTTCCAATGCAACGCCGTTGGTACGACCCTCGTAGAACGTAATTCATTCTTTTCCTTCCTGAAAATTTTGCCACCAAAGACATGTATCTTTCTGTGTGTTTTGCAGTAACATTGCGGGCAAGTCTGTTGGCATTTCGTCCAACAAAATCTATACATTTCTTGATTTCTTCAAACATCCCACTGGTCTGCAATAATGTCATATAGTTCTCTTCATTTTGTTTCTTCCGTGTACAATACTCCATTCTACAGTTGGCATGGTTTCCAAAAGCTTGGTTGGGAATACTCCGTAGATTTTCACATAGTTGAGAAACTGAACCGTCTGAAGATTTTGTAGTACAGATCTCACAGCAGCACTGAGCCTGGGTACTCTGGATTTAATAATGTTTCTTACAGTTACTTCAAAGGTTGTATTTACGATCAGCTTGTTAATATTACTAGTAAACGCCCTAGTAACTTGATCTGCGCACTCAAAATTTAGAACATATCTCCCATATGCCACATACTGCAAAATTCGTGTATACACACTAGAATCCCCGTCTCCAATCACGTAGATTATAAAGTTTTCCATCTGCGTTAAACCCTTCGACGATAATGTGCCATTGCATGGTGTTAGATGCACCATTATAATTTTTAAAACATTTATGAGCAGACGGTTCTATGTTTTTAATTTTAGATCTGGTGCAAACAAGGCAAAATTTGTTTCGGATGTCTATAAATAGCACCTTTTTCGTTTCTTTGCCTATAATGCAACCCGCACTAGAAAACGAATAATAACTGTGTCCATACAAACTTTTTGCTCATCCTCCATCCACAATAACAGTAATGTACCGTATTCCATATTCTATGTACGTGGCTTTTACTTATCGCAATTTCCTTTTCTTCTTCTGCCGCTTTTAACATTTGGGAATGCAGCTGACTTTCCCAAACTTTCCCAATTCTTTCTTCAACCTTTCGGTAAAATGTGGCAAACATAATGGGTACATCTTCACATTGGGAATAACCCCATCCATTTGCTGTAGATCCCCAAATCAAATCAATAAGTCGTTTATTTGAGTGGGCCTTGAATATGTGGATATCTTAAAGAGCTTTTTCACAAGTTTCGCAGTAAAAATATAATTTTGAATGAAGTCCCTACCTTACTTCTTTAGTATAATGCATCTTGCCCATTGTGCAGATACGATCAAACTCGTAAAAAATCCGACGTTTACAATGCAATTTCCAGATAAATCAGCAACATTTGTTTCAGGAGTTGCTTCTGTTTCTATTTCCAAATCGGGAAGAGCCTCGTCGCGTCGGGTTAGCTAAAATTAATGTAAAATTAATATCAAATTAATTAATAATTATGCATGTCTTGCACTATACAGTTTTGAAGGTCATCGTTTTGGAGGTATGTGCCGAAGCGATTAGAAAATTATGAATTATGAATTGATAATAATGGAAATAAAGGATTATTCTTGTAGAATGTCCAAGCTTTCAATCAATCTTTTTTTGACATAAAACTACAGACTAATATGTAATTTCGAAAAAATAAAAGTTGAAAAAGATTTTATATAAAATTAACTTATCTTCTGGGAATTGAATTATTATACAATATAATTTGAATACTTTTCGAAATACGCTACGTGAGCATCTTTCGTTACATAGTTTTCTTTCTTTTCCAATACTGCCGACAAACTACAGATGCCTTATTTTGCTTTTTGCCCATTCCCTATTGTTGTATCACTGAAACTTAGTCAGAGAACGCAGAAAATCTCAACCCTCCTCCTTTATCCCAGTCTGATACCAGCGGACGATTGTGCCGAGGGTGCGGACGTATTTGCTGTATACTAGTCGCTTTTTGCGACTAATTTTGCGAAGGACGGTGGCTAGAGGGGGTCGGCTGGGATTGACAGTCCTGTCGGGTACGGATACTTGGATAGCTTCTTGGATGACTGGTGACCTGGTGGACAATGGCTTCGATGTCTTCGATTCTGTCTGGGAGGGGATTTTGGGGTAGGTTGTTTTTTACGTGAATCTAGAACTCTTCCCAACGGGTGTTGTTTCAGTGTCTCGTGGTGTGACGAGCTTTCTGGGGAATCTGGACTTGGAATAGGTTAGAATCGGTGACAAGTAGATGTTGGTCAGAGTCGATAGGAGCGGTAATAAAAGCCAGGGAGGGACGTGGCAGATGATTGAGGGATTTATATACCACGAAGGACATCTGGACGGGACCTCCTTCGAAGTGGGATAGAATAGCAAGTCTGGCTTGTAGGTCGTCTTGTGGGTTAGAGCTTTTCGTCGTACAGGTGGCAGACACAGACAGTTCTGATACACTCAGACTAGGAATTTTCTCTAGTATGTTAGTCAGGGTTTTGGAAGTTAAGACTTGCCCAATAAGTAGGGAGACTCTATTACAACACAGTTTTTCCATATAAATTTTATTAACTCAATTTCTATTAATAGATTATTTTATTTATTACAATTACGAACGTTAGATTTATATAGTATTTGCTTCATCAGCTTCTTGCTATTCAATTCTTCCCAAAATGTTTAAGGCTGTGCTCATAACCTCATTTCCATTACTTTTGATAACTTCTCCCACGATTATTTCGAATATTCTTTGAGATCTACAAAGATTTTTCTGCGTAACAGCACGTTTTGAATATTTCTTTTTGCGTAGGGACCAAAATCGTCCGATAGCGTTTACTTTAGGAACATTAAGATCATTTCCAAATGTTGATGTAAAAGTAATTTCGTGTTGTTACAAGTAATTGGTAGCCTTTTTGGTATAATAAATAGTAGGCATGTCTGGTTGGAAAAGTACATTGCGATTTTTATTCTTCCATATGAAAGGACTAAATCTTTCCTTAACACATTTTTCAAATACTCTTTACCAGTCATGATTTCATCCGTGATATAACATTTCCTAAGAATGTACTCGACTTTCTTAACGTTGTTAGTGGTGCTCACAGACCATGGACGGTCAGAAATCTTTTTCTATTTATCTCATCTTAAAGTACCATATCTTCGCATAACTTTGTATATGATTGATTTCGGAATTTACTTGCTTTAGAAGTAAAAAGAAGTTTTAAACTTATCGTGATTTGCAATATTCTTGTAGATTTGGATAATGCGTTTCGAAAGTGTTCTTCTTTCTTTTCGCGACATTTTGACAACTGCTAATTAGTAAGTCAATTATTGTCATATACTATTAGTAGAAAGATTATTTAAAAAATTACACAGTGTAACTAGATTGTATGTCTTAAACTGATTATAACAATGTTAACCGAAAGTTAGTCTTCCTACTTACTGGACAAGCCTTATGACTGACTTGGGCAGTCTTGCTATGAGGCATATGCGAAGCTTTTGGGAGCAGTACGACGCTTGTTCGAGGTTGTGGTGGTTCAGTCTGAGTCGGGGGAGAATAAGAACTGTTTGCGGCTGTATATTAGGACGGTGAAGGTAGATGGGGCGGTAAAGGTAAATGAAGTGGTAGAGGTAAATGGGGCAATAGAGGTGAGGGCGGCCCAGATGGAGGAGGCGGGGGTAATACTGAGGAAGGAATGATGGTCTGGGAAAGAAGTTAGGATTTGGGAGGCGGCTAAAGTTAGGGAGGTTTCTGCGGGTTGGGGAGTGGAACGAGCAGTGGTTGCTTCTCGTCGTGGTTGGTGTCGGCGGTGGTTGAAATGAAGAACGAAACCACTGAGACATAAAATCGACGGGCGTGTGAGCGGCGAACGAGGTGTGGGCGTGAGTGCAGAAGAACGGGAATCAGAGCTGAGGAATGGGAAAAGGGGCGAGGAAGAGGATTTGCAAGAGCAGCAGGATGGACTGGTGGTGAATAGCAAAAGAAAAGTTGGAGGCTTTTCTATGCTCCTTTTCAAAAAGATACATTCAAAAAGATTAACGTAAATGATCAAAGAAGAATAATAACTGAAATATATTAAACGTTTATTGTGAAGATACTACAATTTTTGATACATAAGTACTACTCTCCTATTTTCAAGGCTTATCAGCAGACTCTTTATGTCTCCTGTCATGTTAGAAATTGGTTTACTATTCACGGCGGCAAATATCTCCAGAAATCAAGCCTTTCATTACTTAATAATCTAATTCATCATCACTTGTAACTTCTTTTATCTAGGAATTAATTCTATTCATGAAAGAAATTGCACTTTAAAAGAACCAAAGCATATTACCATTTCTAATTCAGTGGCAAACTCTTCGCCCACTTCTTCATATTCACCGTCGTCTGGCTCCCAATTTAAAAATTGTTGTTCACTTAAAGTTGTTAAAGACTGTTCGAAACTTTCAACCGATCTGCTACCGCTTGAACTTTCTTCTCCTTCCGTCCAGAAAAGTTCTCTAATGTCTTTCCATCTTACTAGTTTTAATACATGTGCGTGTCCTTTTAAACCTTCCTTCCCACATTTCAGTATTAATTCTGTATATTTTTGAATTAGTTCTTGACCTATTTGAATGAAATTGGATAAAAAAAGAAAAATCTATTTTATTCTTGATACCTGCAGAAATAGCTGCCAGATTTCTGGCTTGTTCTCTATTGAGTAAATCTTCTATTTCATGAAAGATATTAAGAGCCTTTATCAATAATGGTGTAGCTATATTCGGCATGCCCTGATTAAGATAATATTCTCCTAAAAACCGAAGAGCTTGCGCTACATAATAATGCAAATTATTCTCTTCGGCAAATTTAAGAAGAGCTTCTAAGTGACTTAAAGTGTCTGAGAATTTCCCAATTCTAAATCCAAACTTATTGTTAAAGCTTTAAAATACAAATGAACTGATTAACTTATTACTTCAAAAACGCTAAAGCTATGTGAATCCTTGCTTCACATATCCCGTTCAGTCTTCCTGCTTTCGTATGGAAGATCAACACTTTTAGAAATGACTCTACTGCTGCGCTTGCATCTCCAGCTTCCATTTCACATAAGCCTTGTATCATTAAAGCTTCAGCTTCTCCGTGACGATCGCATGCTAAGATAACAAAAAAATAATAATAAAATATGAAAACAAAACGGTGCCTAGAATTACCATCGTTAGCTCTTTTTCTAGCTATAGCACATATTCTAGCTGCTTTGAGAGGATCATACTTCATCACTTCTTTTGCTTCAGCCAATAAAGCTTTGTACAGCAGTATACAACTTTCAATTAATACGGTGTCTTGCTTATACCCAATTTCTTTCTTAGCAGTCCAAGGTTTACCGGTAGATAATTGACGCGCTGCGATTAATTCTTCCTTTGCACGATCTGGATCTAAAACTATACCAAAAGATGTGAAATTTAATAGGATTAAATTATATCGCACTAACGATTTTCTAATATAAATTTCCCAAAGATATATCTGTTAATTGCTTCTCTTCTGCCTCCGTCTTTTTGAAAAGATGAGCTAACATTAACTGCTTGTATAAGTAGCTGTTCCCCTAACCACCACCAATCCTGCAAGCCAAGTGCAAACATGACTCCTAATTTTATGAGTTCATCACATTCTGCTCCAATATTATCTAAATAATAAATTTGAAAAATCTCAGAAAACAGTAAACCCTAATGTTATGTATATTACCAATATAATGTGCCCCTTCTGCAGTTTTAAGTCCACTATAAAGTCTATCAAGCTCTTTTCTACAATCCAACAAGCGTGGTCTTGAAGAAACTACCGAATCAGGACCATGTTCTCTTCTCATATCTTCTTGGTATTGTATTAACTGTTTGAGAAATTCTGCCGAACTAGTATAACCATCTTCTTCTAATTCTAATAGGAGTGCTTCGTGATAAGGCAATCGAACTCTAAAGTTAATTCCGTTAGAGTAGACGACAAGTCTAGTGCGTTGTTTACCTACCTTCTGATTTCATTTCTAGTTAAGATGGGCAAAGCTTCTCTCAGTTTCTTCTTCACTTCTAATTTTGCTTGTTTTTTCAATCTGTCCCTTTTGGTGGGAGGCAACATTTCTATGCTGGTCATTTTTAAAATTTCAAAATAGTATTTTGGTAAAAATATCAGTGTAAAACACGCTATTATGTTATTGACGTTTATAAATTTTAAATTTAAATGTCTTTGTTACTGTTTTGTTTTTGATCGACATTAGACTGGTTCCACATAGATAACCCCATGATTCGTTAAAGCATCAGGGGGGTAATAAGAGCTTTTTGATTAGTGCCTCTCTACTTTGCCATTGAAATAGTTCGGATTTTTCAATTTAACCTAGAGTATGTTTCCAAAACAATATATGTTTCAAGATTGTATTGATTTTGCCTTCAAAATTTCAAAATGATAGGAACAACTAAAGAAGTTATTGTTCCGAAGATGAAGTATCTCTGGAAGGGACTGAATCTGATTATTTTTAGGCCAAATGTCTGTCTGTACTATCTGGACGGTCAAGAGTTGACTGAGCAGATAGAACTTTACAAATTGGCGCCTGATGGGCCTTCGTTATTGACCACAAGTCTTTCGCAGTAATTGAAAGACTGAAATTCATAACCTTTGGGGGTTAGGAAATGTGAGCTTCCAGGACTTGAAGGTCGAGAAGAAAACTGAAGACAAAGTCAGTTTAGATAAACCTCCTCAAAAAACTTCCATGGGAACTCCACAAACAAGGATTTTGCCCCATACTGTGCTGATCATATTATCATCATAGTACCATCAGGATAAATCTACAACTACAATTAGACTGGGCGACAAGCGAAAGTCTCTTAATTAATTTTCTAAAAACAGTAATAGAACGCTTCACCAATAAAAGGAAGTCAGAGCGATTAGGTTCTCTAACTTTACATGGTGAAAAATTGGTAATGTCGAAACAAGTCAAGTATTTTGGTGTCATCTTGGACTCTAAACTTACTTGGAACTAGACTAGCCAAAAAGGCGTCTACCACGTGGTGATAAAACAGATGTTTGAAAAAACCTGAGGGATTCAGACCTATCAGTGATACCATACGCAGCCTTGGTGGAATGGCCTAGAAACAAACATCAAAATCAAACTATCCAAAATTCAGAAATTGGCTTGACGACTCTTACATTAACAATGGAGATCTTGCTGGAACTTCTAAGTAATACAAGAAAAGATATAAACTTCTGAACGCAGGCAACTTGAAAATCACAATCACTGTTTAATCTGGAAAAGAATAGTCACTAGTCAACCCTGCCTTTGATATGAGATCAGACTATTACTGCCACAGTAACACATTCAAACAAAAGATTTCGCACTAGGAAGACTACAAGCGTTTACAATGAATTTCCAGAGTCTTTGCTAGAACTCTTAGCGTTCTTCATCGAATATTCAGACATCTAATAACATTACGAAAACCCGTACCTGTAAGTCACTAAATTCGAGTTTCAATTACAGTTTTATACATTCTAGATGTATTTTTTGTACAATCAGCTTTTTCTATGTTTCAAACTAATAATCTGTTAGTTATTTACTGTTCACGAATGTTTAGAGTAGATTTCCAGAGTTTTTCTTTTAATTTTCAGCGTTCTTTTCAGAATTACCAGAAATCTAATAATATGATGAGAGCCCATGCTTGTAAGCCTGTAAATCTAATTAACAGCTTTGCTACTCTTATAGGAGTATAAATAATTTGCTTAAATATTTTGATTTTAAATTTGTTACTCTGTGTTTGTGTGCTATGTTTGTTTTCACATAAAGAGTTACACAGTTAGTAAAGATAATCTTAATAAAATTAAACTAAAAAATAATCTTGAGCGCAACCGCGTTTTGATAATAAGAAAAATCCCAACAGTGGGCCAAACACGGAGACCAGTTCTGGGAAGCACCAGCAACGCCCGGTGACTTGGTACTGCACAGTAGAAAACAAGATAAGTAAGACTAATATTTGTTCACCATACAAAGGCGCTTTACGGAAGCAGAAATTTATGGTATGAAACTGATAGGGCGGTTCCAAGTGCGTATGCAGTGTGTGCAGCATGCGGGTGGCAGTCTCAAGAGGGCGGCAAATATTTGTCAAACTAATATTGACAAAGAAAGTACACAGTTTCTACACTGACAATATCGAAGCTCTGCCAAGCCACATTAGTTACCTGGGTGAAGTTTGCGCTAGAGGTAAGAAGCTTTAAAGTTGCTCCAGAAGACTGCCATGTAGACATCAGGGGAATCTGCTCTCAGGCAAGCTGTCTTTCAACCCATCTTTGGTGTCTAATAATTGATTCTTTTGGAGCGCTTAACAACGAACAGTTTTCTTGCTTAGGCATACGCAGACCACGGGCTAGTATTAATCACTGGTCGCTTTCTCAACGTCGTCTGCTACCGAGCGCAAGTAGCTTGCAAGGTCATAGAAAAATTTGAAATAAGAATGATCTTTTAATCAATTTATCTAAGACCGAGGTAATTCTCCTCACCAAGACAAAGAAAACGAATGGTTTAAGATAATTACGGTAACTAGTTTTCTATCTCTGTCGCAGAAGATCGTGCATTTAGAGGTGACCTTGGAAAAGAGATTAAGCTGGAAGTCACATTTCGACAGGGCAGCTGTGCTGTGGTAGGTATGCTCTGGAAAATCAATCCTCAGATTGAATCGACATTAGAGTACTATACGGTTTAGTGGTCTGATGCTTTAGTGTAAAGCGCACTACCATCCCCCAAAGGCTGGCCAACCTATAACGCCTGTTCTGTGTGGACGCAATGAGAACGACTCTTACCCTGCACTTGAGGTTTTATTGGGGCTGCCGGATCTCCCAGCTTGAATAAGGAAGTATACAATGGCAGTCCGCTCAGAACTGGAAATGGTCTCAACACCGACCACGTCAGGATAGCCCAGTAAGTGAAAAGAAAGTGTCTTTATAAAGTAACATAGCATAGGAAGTACTCTCTCATAATCCCAATTAAGGAGCAGTGAAAGAGCAGTAAGGTGAATTTCCAATAAGACTCGCTGGTTTTCTATACGTATATGGATCCCAGGAAATCCTCAGTAGTAGCACATCATGGTTTTGCAGGCTGAAGATGCGAAGGTGACGGAGCTAAAGATACATACCTGCGGCACTCAAAGTGGTCTGCTCAGCCAGAAGAAGAAAATTTTTTGTGAAAGGGTGAAACGCTTTTGCCGTAACAAAGGAGGTTAATTTCGTTTTTGTTGCTGTACAAGGCGAATGAACTCGCCAGACTCGGAGCCAAAGATATGTACTTTCTAAGAATATCAAGGCAACAGATCTCATTAGTCCTGAACGCATAGGCTAACGAGACTCAAAAGGTAAGTTGGCTTAGAAGCAGTGGCTATCGCCAGACGAAAGCCTATACAACCGGTTTTAAGTCTTTTAATTGGGATCTTTAGAGGCCATTGCATCTTAAGAAGGTACCTGTCTCTCATAGGTGTAGAAGAAGACCCAACATGCCCTCAATGTAGGAATAGCCATGAAACGTCTTTCTATTTTCTGGAAAAATGTGAGAGTTATGAGAGGCTGAGGTTTAAGACCTTTCAGGCCGTCTAGCCTGGACTGACATCCTCAATTTCGTACGGGAGTAAAGTAGGTTTGGGCAGGGAACAAAGAAGAAAATAGTAGATGATTGTAGAGGTAATTGAGGGAATGGCAAGGAGCTAGTAAAAAAACCTATAAAGGCCCATTTGCTAGGCTTTAGCCTTCCTAACTACTACTCTGACAATACTGATTATTGGCCAGAAAATGTGAAATGTAAAGGAAACGCTAAGTTCTATGAAAAAGTATTAGTGTGATTTCAACAACTGGGATTTTCTGATCGTACGCAGAAACTACTGGGTAAGTACAGGAATAAGTTAGAGGATATTTAGCATTAGTAGCGACAACAGAACGGTTTATTTTCAGCACTGATGCTACATCTCGCTTGCTATTATTCCTTTAGAACCACCAAGAGAATATTTGGCACCCATCTTGCTTTCACTTTATTCCTGCCTAGATATGCTATTTGTTATTGGTACTGGTATCATGGTTTTTGAAAGGACGCATTTTGCTGCTAGATCCTTTGTCTTCAACCACCCGTCTTTCAGTATGTCTTCCTCAACAATAGAATTCTCCTCAGTAATGATTTCCTTGCTGATATCTCGCTTCTTCTTCTTCTATAATGAATTACAAACAGAAAGGATTACCATACTCAGCCTCAGCGGCTTTTAATTTTTAATGGGCTCTTCCCTTCTTTCTTTACATTTTAATAGTCAATTTTAAAAATTTTCTAAACTTGCTTTAATACAAGTGTTAGACAATATTTTAACCAGGATAACAATGAAATTTTAACTTCAACTTACTATACCTTTTCAAGCTCAAATTGGGGCTTATGAATTTTAAATTGAGACCAATTGAGATTAATCAACTTGACATTGAGTCTAGATACAGTGAAAGATCGAGAAATAAAATAATTTGGACGCACCTAGGAAGAATTCTGTCAGCGTATGCTACTTATAAATTATCAGGGAAAAACAATTCCCCAAATAACTGCTGCTACAGCTACCACAGTAGTTATTATTAGAAAACTGCCTCATCACTATCTTTAACACTGTTGATAACCTGTTTACAGTTTAGACGCTAAATCAATTCCTTGGCAGCTTTTCTTAGCGGCATGTCAGCTTGTTTATTCATAAAACTTACTTTTTATTAGTCAGAATCTTAGCCGTCTTCAAATGAGTCCAATAACAAAAGAAGGAATCTCTTTTGTTTAAAGGTTTAAACGGAATGCAGTGAGCTCCATTACGCCAATTCGCACCTACCGCCGGCGTTACATTCTATCGCTCCTCATCTTTAACCAAGAGTTTCTGGGTCTCGACCATTTATTGGTTCCCGGGACTCGAGACTATTTTGTTTCAACCATTCCCGAGATTTGAGATAACTTTAAAAACTAATTAGTTCCACGTTTTCACTTCATCAGATAGATCGTTTCTATGTTGTATTGAAAATAAAAAGTTTGATTTGAACTTAGGAAGAGGTTTCTCAGTTTACCGATTTCCAGTCGCTGGCTGATAGAAAAAAGCACGATCGTGGTTCCAGTCCCGCTGGTATCTTAGAATCCAAACCTCCTAATTTTATTCGCCTACCTATTCTCAAAGGGTAGGCATTAGGTATATAATTTTTGTTGTTATATAAAACCAGAATGCGATAATGACAACTTAAATAAAGACCGACATTTATTTTATTGACTACATCATATTTAAATTGTAACATAAAATAACCATCTAACAATTTGAGCAGTTTATAATTCATGAACATATAATATATTTAAGTTATCAAACGTTGGATATAGGCTTTCTAGGTTCCACTCTAATCTTAAAACCTTCAGCTCGCTTAAAAATAATATCACCTTGCAATTTAAAATCTTTTTTCTTGGATATCAGACCTAATACGGAAATTCCTCATAATTGTTGACAAAAGAATTTTAAGTTTGAGCATGGCATATTTCCGCCCTAAAAATCAATCAAACTAAGTTATATGTTTTTTGGAATAGTAGCAGCCTGTACGTACCTACGCAGCTACGAGGCCCAGCACTAAAAGGTATGAAAGCATAATAGTGTCTGTTAGCTGTTGTTTCTGGCAAGAAGTTATCAGGATTGAATTTATCGGGATTTGGATAAGTATCACCGCGACGATGAACTTGGTAAGTGGCAATAACAATTGTGCATCCAAATGGCAGAGTGTAACCGCCAGTAGCTATAACAAACATTTTTGTGTTTTTATGACAATATTACTTTCATAACTATACCTATTTTTATGTCTTGCTTAAGTTCTCTAGCAATTACAGGCACTGGTGGATACAATCGTAAAGTTTCCAAAAGACATCTTTCAAGATATTTCATTTCTAAAGTATCAGCAAATGTAGCAGGCCTATCGGAGTTTCCAAAAATCTCATTAAGTTCTTGAATTACCCTTTCTTGAACTTCAGGGTAAAGTCCCATCATGGTAAGGAAGAAACTACTTGCAGCAGCTGTGGTATCATGCCCCTCAAACATGATGGTATCTACTTGTTCTTTAATTTCTTCATCATTGATAATGACACCATTTTGGGATGCTTCGATCATCAAATCTAAAAATGCCATTCTTTTCTTTTCTCCTACATCATTTTCTTCCACATCTAAATCATCTTTAAGTCCTGTAGATTGTGCAAATGATACACCTTCAACAATAGTTTTAACTTCGGCTTGTTCTCCCATTGGATCCCGTTTAGTTCGAATGTCTTTAGGGACTTCAGCGGTAGAGCCACGTATTCCTTTATTGAAAGCTTCTTTTTTGCTTTTTATAACCTTTCTGGTTAAACTATGAATAACGTCGATAAGACCATCTTGAACTTTTCCATATTTGGTTAATCTAAAGATCCAGTCAGGTTTTAACCATAATTTTGTATGACGCAAATGTAGGATATCACACATTTTGATAACAGCCATGGCGTAATCGTATCCGCTTTGGTCTTGGGTTTTCTTGCTTACTCCCATCGCAGTCTCTACAAAAAAATTATATGCTAGTAAAAGTTATTACTAATATAGTTTTTTACCCACCTAACAACATTTCTACAGTGGCCTCAGACATGTAATCATGACAATCAAAGGTCTTGCCTTGCTCTTTCCTTATTTTCTCTACCGTTGCTTTACTGTTTACATTAAATAAGTCGATAAAGCTCTTTAAAACGTTTAAATGAAACGTTGGTGCAATCAGTTTCCGATGGGCTCGCCATTTTTGCCCTGTGAATTTTCCAAAGTATTTTGCTTCCTAGAAAATATTAAAAATTTACTTACCGCTGCTTATAAGCAAATCATTTCCTAACCAGGGCTCGAAAAGTCTGTATTCGCTAGATTTATCTATGTGGACATGGCTGCTTAATATAATTTCGACGTCATTTGGATCGGTTAAGAAAACCATGAGTTTAGGACCAATCCAGAGCTTGATTACTTTATCAAAGGTTTTGCTGTGTGAGAATACCCATTTGAAAACCTCTGCATGTAGAAGAAAGTAATAATAATAATAATAATAAAATTCTATTATTTTTAATTTATTTATTAACCCGAAATAAACGTTTTATTTTGTAAGTAAGATCTAGTTTGTATAGCAAAATGAATCAATCAAAAAAGCCCACTTGCAACTAAGGTATTATAAAAAGAAAAACATTAATTTATTTTGTTTCATACCAGGTGAAGTGCCAGTAAAATCCAAAGCATTTCCTATAATGGGCCATCCTTTGGGTCCTGGTAATTTAGCTGCCAGTTCTAAGAGATGTTTTCTTGAGAGACGCCAGTAGGTGTACCATAGTAATAAGGCGAAAATTAAAAGATAATAGAATACGTCGATAGTCAATGTAACAACGGTATTAGAACTCACATACATGTTGTTTTCTCTATAAAAGGTAAAATTTGATTAAGTATTTATGCGCCTGAAAGAAGATTAAATATAAATCTGCCCGTGGCCGTTTTATTTTTCAAAAGTGATAACAGGTTAAATATATATTTGACTTCAAATATTAAATGACACACTGCATCAATAAAACTAAATATAAATAGGAATTGTAATAAATCAATTAACACCTCTTAAGTTTTACTGGCTTTTGTAAATAGGCCATAAAATTAAAAGAAAAATAAGGTCACGCATTTTCTGGAGGTTTTCTAATCATTCCGAGTTTCTATGATATTTTAAAATGCACGACACAAAATACAATGCGCTTTCTTGACAAAAATGACCAACTTAACCTAATCTTCGCTGCAGCAACAAATTAAGCTCGCTGCTAACTCTAAAGTAAATTATAAATTTGTTGTATCTACCAAAATGCCGTAATGGCAAAAGCAGAAAATTTGTTGTGACTAATAAAAATTTATATTTGAATGTGTGAGATTTTCAGGCCCGGCCCGGCCCAATCAGACTGGGAGTAAACTTCACGTTGCCCGAAATAATCTGGTACCTTCTTGATCGGCCCGAAATTTCCGAAATGCGCGAACGCCTTGCCGAGGCCAAGAGGCTCGAACGACACGACACGACTCGACAGAACCCGACAGGCCGGATAAGAGCGATGGGTTCGATAGGCCAGAGATGCCCGACAGACCCGATTAAATGATTAAACTGAGGCCCGGCTCGACCTAGACTCAAGGTTTGGGCCGGTTCGCGCAAAGGCCCGACCAAGAAACCTGGCCCGTGCAGATTTCTACGATCAGTACGAGACTCCTCCGCTTCGGTTCAGTATAAAACTGGTGACCGCCTCAGTCCGTACGAAAATAATACTCGTCTGATTTAGTAAGGAAAAGTTCTCGATTTGGTGTAGTACGAAGAAGTGAACTACACCCGAGCTTTGGGCCGGTTTGCGCAAAGATCACATCAAGAAATCTTTTTATTTAGGTCAGTACGAAAATTATGCTTGTCCAAGTAAGTACGAAAAATAACAATATAATGGCCCGAGAAGCCCAAAGAGTCTCGAACAGCCCGACAGGATCCTAACGGTTCAAAAAGCTCTAACAACTTGGCAGGCCCAACAAGCCCAAACGGCTCGCTAGAAACAAACAGCCCGATATATACCGAGCTTTGGGCCAGGTCCCGCAAAGACCCGATCGAGAAACCTCTTCCTTCTCGTCTTCGGTTCAGTATGAAGATAATGCTTATCCAGATCAATACTAAATAATGCCTGTCCAAGTCAGTACGACACTCTTCCGGTGGGGTTCAGTACGGAAATAGCACGTACGAGTCAGTACAAAAAGATCTCGGTTCGATTTGTTTTGTATCAGTACAGAAATAGCGGCCCGAAAAGCCCGACCGATCAGATAAGTCAAACCCGACAGAGTCGGACAACCTGACAAGCCAGACAGGGCCAAACAGCCTGCCAAGCTCAACAGGGTCGAGCAGCCTGAGAATCCCGACAGGGCCGAATAGCCTGACAGGTCCGAGCATCCCAAACGGCTCGACAAACCCAAACTACCCGACAGGAGCAAACTCCACGTAGGTCCAACAAGCGCGATAAATTTTTAAACTGAAAACCGACCTGAACTGCATCCGAGCTTTGTGCCGGTCCGCGCAAAAGTCCGATCAAGAAATCCTCTTTTCCTTCTGTTCGGTTCATAAGAACAACACTTATCCAGGTCGGGTCGGTATAAAAATTAAGCCTGTCGAAGTCAGTACGACAATTTTCAGGTAGTGTTCAGTACGAAAATAGCCCGTAGAAGTCAGTACGAAAAGATTTTGGGTCTGGTTCGCTTCGGATCAGCACAGAAATAATAAAAAAATAAAAAACCTGATCCAAGCTGCAAGAGTTTTTTAGAGACAGTTACATCCATATTTTGACCACTACTAGTGGCTACCATCACATCATTAGCCAGATGGAAAAAGCTAAAAACTAATAGAACACCGGCAAAAGATGTGTATAAGATACACCTTCTCCAAGAAGACAGTGCAAGAAAACTATACCAGTCCAGGTTAAACGAACATTTAACAAGAGTAATAACTAACAATGATGTTGATGAAGAATGACACAATATAAAGACCTGCATAGAAAACGCAGCAAATGAAGCAATGGGGAAAAGGAGGAAAGCACAAAACAGGGAATTACATATCGAAACCCACATCGCTTTAATAGTTTCCGAAAAGCCTTCGATCGAGCCGATCGAAGCAAATTATGGGCAATAATGAACGACAGTGGTTACCCACAACATCTCATATGGGCGATCAAAAGCTTATATCGCGAAACAAAGATAGTTATAACTACAGGTGAGAAAAGGACAGAAGAGATAACAATCAATCAAGGACGGAATAAAGAAGGAATAAATGCTCTCTCTTATCTACTTTTAAAGAACTGGAAATCGCAGGAATACCCCGAATAAAAATAGACAGACACACTAGCTTAAGTTTACTATTATTTGCGGATAACAAAGCAATAATACAAGAAAGTGAAGATAAGCTCCAGTTGGCAATACATCAACTAAACCAAATATGTACAGAATATAATCTTAAAATTTCATTACTTAAGGGTTGTATTTAGTAGAATAGATAACCAGTTAAGCAGCAAACCCCGAAGGATACGAAAAGAGCAGGTAGAACTGAAATATAAGTGAACAAAAGCAGTTGTAAATTAGGAGATTTGTGAGGACTTTACTCTTTCGGTTTTATTCTAATATTGTGCTGGTTTCCCTTTTGCACTAGTCCTTGATTTGAAAGTTCCAGTTATAATATTTTTAAAGTTTCTTGGAAAAAGAAACTTTTAAAATAAGCTGGTTCTCTTTGAAATTCCCAGACAAGCAATGATAGTATAGTGATAGGCATAATCGAATGACGATTATAGGATCATTTAATTATGTGTTTATCTGAAGATATTTAAAGATTATTCGGACAATTTATATTATTAATAATAGTTTGTTGCCGCTCAAGTAAATTTATCCGAATTAAAAATTATTCAATTTCAACTTAGAATCATTCGGATGACGCATATCAGGTGTTAACCCTAGCTGATATACTAATGAGTAACTGTAAAATTGATTTTAAATGAACTTTTTCAAATAACTGTATGAGTTTAAAATTTAATTAGTAAAGATATCATAAACCACAATCTACAACGTTGAGTTAAATTCAGTTTTACGCGTTTTGCTAATATTTCGTTGTTTCTTTAATAAAGTAAAAAATTATATTAAATACTAAGCGTTCCTTGTTATTCTTATAAGTTCACTGCAAATGCCAATAAATATAGTGTATATAAGAACATACATCAAAAGCATAAAGATCAAGAATACTTCGAAATTGAAGTATTGTATTGATCTAAAAGACAATATTCTGTACATATTCAGTAACAACTTAAAAAGTGCAATTTTCCTAGATGCTCCAACTGTAACATATCTTCAGCACTAAGCTAAATTATTGCAAATGAAAAAGAAATATTCCAAACTATTACTGTTTAACCATTTAACATCAATTTAAAAACTTCCTATAACACGAATGAATATTTTGATTATTTAAATCTCAATCAATCAATCATTTGACTATGCCCATCGCCCTATTTACAAGTAGGGTTACAATTCTGTTATTACTTTCTTTATAATGAACAAAGATTGGCCTGTAGCATTACAATCAGGCTATCAATTTTATATCTATTACTTAGTAGCAAATAATGATCAGTCCACAAGTGAATATGTGTGATAATGGAGGCATATCTCCTGAATTGGATGTTGAAACAAGTTATAATGAATTCACAAGCGAATATGTGCACAAGAGCGTAGTTTTGAAGATAAATCTCCTGACTTGGAAGTCGAAACAAATGACGATGAATACCTAAGCGGAATAGTGGAAAAGCCTTTAAATTTCTCTCTTCAAGATACTGCAGATATATTTCCTGATTTGGAAGTCCAGTCCAGGGAATAGAGGCTGAAAAAGGGGCCTTTGCTTGCAAATGGTTATGTTTTCTAATTTTTGGATATGTTTTGTATGTCGGTGCCCTAGCAAAAAAAACCCAAGTTCGCGACCTTGTCGCCTCTTTTCGAGCGCCGTGGGGCACCAACAACCATCAAAATTTTGGGACTCTTTTAATTTTTCGATAACTTCTTTTTACCAATGCATTACAGAGGAAAAAGTCTTCATTAAAAGTTGTAGAGCATTACATTTGCTACAACATGAGTAGGTAGATAGTTACAAAGATAGTTAATAGGTAAATAGTTAAGGAGACGTTCATACAAGGCAATCTCGCTGTGAAGCAGGCAACAGAAGACGCTGATGTACTTATTGTAATATCCGCTATGATTCTGTGAAAATCATCTGGGAGAACATTGATTTGTTAGTTCTTTTGACAAGTTTGACCCAACATCTCCCCATTTATTTTCGAAAACCTGGAAGAGGTAATACTTCTGAAATATTGTTCTGAGAATCTTCTTGTTCTTCACGCCTTGAGTAGGCGTGACACCACGTCTTCCCTGTTCGGTTTTGGAAAAATCAAATTCCGCACTCGGTTCCAGAACAAGCCAGCATTGCATGAACTTGCAACTATCTTCAGGGATCCTGATGCCAGTGTTTTAACCATCGCTGAGACAGGGGAACGTATACTTCTTCATCTTTATGGTGGTGACAAAGCAATAACATTAGACACTTTGCGCTATCAGCTTTTTCCAAATCTGCTATTGCCAGCAAGATGCTGCTATACTCTGTCTCGTTTCTATAATTCCTGCTAAATTTTTGTCGTGTCGGTAACAATACCTTATTGTGCTACTTCCATTAGATTATTGTTGTTCTTTGGTTTGCTGTTAACTAATTAATCATATATGTATTTAACTAATACATGTAATCTAAATCTAACTTAAAAAACGCTAGAAATTTGAAATGGATTGGAATTATAGAAATGAGACAGGGTATATGTACTATGTCTTCCGCACGTATCACCAAGTAAAGACATGGATGTGCGAAATGAAAAACCATTTGGTCTGGAAATGGAGAAGGGACAGTCAGATTTCGACTGGCGATGTCGTTTGGCTTTGATAATTTATTTCATAAAACTAAAAGGTCATACTTTATGTTGTTAATTACAGAGAATAGTGCATAATGTGCCAATTATTTTTGTTCAAAAAAAGCGGATTGCTACGTGTCTAAGACACTGCTCAAAATGTGCCGAACGTGAAAAAATGGTGTACTTTTATAAACGGTAAGATGAAACTAAATATGAAACATAACTATTACTTCCAGATTCATGGTCAGTTACATATTGCTCAGAGAAAATATTGTCTATTTGTTTTTTGAACCCCTTAAGGTGTTAGTATTCAAAAGATTTTTAAAGACAGGAAGTTTTTGGAAGAGAAAGTGATTGACAGACGTATCAATTTTTACATGAATCGTAATCTTCTTGAATTGGTTGATTCCAGAATAGAGAGGCAGTTACCTGTAAGAAACGGTAGAGTCAAAGAATTTACTATGGCACTGACGGTTTACGTCGTGTACACGCAAACAACTAAGACAATGTTCAACGAACTTCAAAAGGAGTCGTTCCTGAATTTGCGATTCTACATCAACAACTAAAGACAATCTTCGTTTTTTGATATCTCTTTGGAAACATAGTCAAAATGGCCGCCGAAATTTGAAAAAAGTGACCAAACGAAGTTCGTCGTGGTTATGATTTGTATTTCCAGATGTTTTTGACTGAATAGATTTACAAAACCGGTCGGATATATCACACGCCAAGATGCTTATTCTATCGTTTCCAATTATCCTTCTACTTTACCATAACAATAAAGAGTACAACAAAAATAGATCAACATCGTAATAACAACAATTACTCAAGAATATGTTCGGTTTGTGGGTTGGGGTTGATTCTAATGATATGAAAACTGTTTACACTTTGACTTGATTAATCGAGGGTATGTAGAAAGAAAACAAAATTGTGAACTTCTAATTGTTCTTGAGATGAACTTTTGAGGTCTTTTGGCAAAGTGTTATAAAACAAGAAAAGTACATAATAATAAAGGGTTTTCCAATAAGAGGTGTTATTTTGATATTCAAAGAAAAGTGCCATTTTTTAATATAAATGATCGGATGTTTATTTCATTATAAAGAGGAAGGTATGCCGTTAATAGTGGAAAATAACATCAGGCAAATGACCACCACGACCACGCTTACAGGACAATATCCTTTTCATGAAATTTTCCATAACCAAATCGCAAAGTGGCTGCCCTATGTCCTCGATAGCCTCACGAATTCCATCTTTGAGGTCTTGAATCGACGCTGGGCTGTTGGCGTAGACCTTCTCTTTCACGTGGCCCCAAAGAAAGAAGTCGCAAGGTGTTAAATCACAAGATCTCGGTGGCCAATTGTGATCACCTCTTCGAGAGATAACACGGTCCGGAAACTTTTTTCCGTAAAAGATCAATGGTTTCGTTGCTTGTGTGGCACGTAGCGCCGTCTTGTTGAAAGTAAACGTTGTCCAATTCCGGCCATAAAAAATCGTTAATCATCTCTCGATAGCGCAATCCAGTCACCGTAACTGTTGCTCCAGCCTCATTTTCGAAAAAGTAAGGTCCAATGACTCCGCCGGACCATAAACCGCACCAAACAGTCACACGTTGAGGATAGAGAGACTTTTCAACAATAACCCTTGGATTTTCTGAGCCCCAGATCCGACAATTTTGCTTGTTGACGAAGCCACCGAGGTGGAAATGGGCCTCATCACTCAAGATGATTTTTCGATGGAATTCTGGATCATTTTCATGCATTTCAACGATCCAATCAGCAAAGACACGACGTTGTTGATGATCGGCCGGCTTGAGTTCTTGTGTTAACTGGACTTTATAAGCCTTAAGACCCAAATCTTTATGCAAAATACGGTGTAATGACGTTTGTGGAATGGCTAATTCCAAAGAACGACGAGGAATGGACAAACCTGGGTTTTCTTTAACACTTTCGGCTACAACAGCAATATTCTCGGCTGTTCTTGAGCGACGTGCACGGGTTTTATTCTTCACATCACTAACTTGTCCCAAGAGCTCGAATTTTTTCACCAATTTCTGTATTGCGGTCCGACAAGGTGCTTCACGGTGACCCAAAAATGTTCGAGTTTTACGAACCGTCTCTGCCAAATTTTCACCATTTTTATAGTGAATTTTAATAATTTCAATGCGTTGTTGAAGCGTGTATCGTTCCATATTTATTAATGGCGTAGTTTCTACTTGTCAAATGTCAAAAAATGATAGCTTCAAAAGTGACATCTACCGAAATAGCGGGCTATTCAAAATAACACCTCTTATTGGAAAACCCTATATGTGTAAGTTCTTTATTCTACAGATTTAGTAGATGATGATAAGCAACAAACTGCAGTCTAGTATTATACTAGTGATTTACTAAAATTAGATAATTTTTGTTTTCAGGCATCAATCAAATCAAATGAAATTCATCGTAATTTTAGATAAGTAAAGTAAAATAGGCTTTATCATTGCCTAGCAACCAACGGAGCGCAATTCGAGCATCTATTACGATAAATTTAATAATGCACCTTTATTAAAATAAAAAATTTAATTCTTCGAAACCTAACCACCGATTTAATTTTTTCGTGTTTGCAAAATTTAGGTATCTTGGATAGTTTCTGAGATATTTAAAAAATGTTGATTTCTCGATTTTTGTTTTTACTTTTTCTTTCATTTATTTGAAGAGATATCGGGAAACTAAAACCACTTTTCCGTTTCCACTTTTTACGCTCTATGAAATACGCTAACAACATTTATGTACAACGTTTCGGTTTCGAGTAACCATCATCAACCTCATTTTTCTAAATGGGAGGAATAACAATTAAAAATTGTTTTAAATAGCTCTTGTTGTCACGATTCTACCGATGTAAACATGATAGGGTTATTTTCGTTTTTTATGCTATAAGTTAATGCATTCAGCAGTACTCTGGCCTGAATTTTGAAGAAGAACAGCAATTATCACAGTTAATGACAGCAGAGTTCAACACAAAAAATCAGAATCAAAATAATCCTATCATATTTACATCACTTGAATCGTGACAACAAGAGCTATTCAAAACAACACCTGCTGGGTGTATTCAAGCATCCTAATCGGCAACAGATGCAGTGAAGTATGGTACTGCAATGGCAATAAAATTTCGAAATTCTACAATCAAAAAATTAAAGAGAGGCTTTCCAGTTTAGGTAGAAAAGGAGGTTATCAAACATCTGCGATAGTCAATAGTCTTAATTTTATTATTGTCATTAATCATTTTTGCGTACAAGCTGCTACTTGAGACCTCACTTCAGAAAATTATTGTCTTTTTTTGCATTACCAAAGGTGAGCCGTAAATATGAAAAGAACAATAGAAAAATGTACAAAAATACATTTTCTATTATCATATAATCAATTGCTGACTAAGATTTCACACAAATTTTGATTTTTGGACTTGGAATTACTATTAATTACTAATTAATAGCTACGATAAAGACGTCTTCTAATTTCTGTAATACATGTGCCTACTAATAAAAATACCTACCATGCACCTACATTAGAAAATAAATTTGTTAGCAAGTCAATTTTTAAGATTTACTATTTATAGCTACTTACTAACGACTTCTCACTTTCCAGCTTTTGTTGAAGAAGAATAGAATTAGTTTGTATGCACAACAAAGGAAATGTACAAAGTTATTGTTGACACTTTTATGACCAGTAAAGTGCAGGTAAAAATTAACCTCCGGCAGTATTTGCAAAAGAGGTTGCCTAAGTTCTACAGATGTTTTCTATAATTCAATTATTTTCTATAATTCAATTTTGCGTTGCATGCAAATTGTGGTCTACACATAAACGATAACGACATTGTGATTTGATGTAATTGACGCTCAAACAAGGCAAAATGTGGCAGTGCATTCCTTTTTTTCAATTTCTAACCAATAGTGAAGTTAATCACTTCCCAATTTACGTCAATTAATGCTAATAACTTTGATTAGAAAATGAATTTCTAATTTTTCGATGCATAGACATAAAACTATTGATGAGTTAAATAACTACAGATATTGATATCACTTAAAAGCTTGCAAAATTTGAGGAAATTTCAGTCTGCAGCGTTCTCTCTGAAACTACTAAATACAACCCTTAAGACGAAAGTTGTGGCCTCTCAAGGCAAATATTCGGTACGGTCAAAAATAGTTATGGACAACAATTGAACAGGTGTCGCATTTTAAATACTTTGGCTGCAACACGAGCTATAAAAATGATAACGACATAGATGAAAAAGTACATAAATTTCAAGCAATATGTGGCACAATACACAAGACTCTTAACTATAAAACTCGCAAAGATACAAAAATAAAACCTTACAAGACCATAGCGACGCCGCTGTTGATGTACGGACGCGAAAGTTGGGTAAATAGAAAGAAAGACTACAGTAAGATAGAAGCAGCAGAGATGAGATTCTTGTGAAGAGTGAAAAACTGTACAAGAAGAGATCTAATTAGAAATGAAAACATACCGAACGAATTGAATGTATACAATATTAATGAGAGAATAACTGAATACACAGATAGATGGAGACATCATGTGAACAGAATGGCAAACAAAAGATTACCCAAGAAAATCCTCGGCTATAATACAAAAGGATGGAGAGAAATAGGCCGACCAAGAAAACGGTGGTCATAAACAGGCTAATGTCTAATACCTGTAACGAAAAAGAAGAAAAACAAGAAGTGCTGTGCTGCAATCGAAATTCTCTCGGTTTTCAATGAATCCTATTTAAAAAGTCTAGTCCGTACTTGGGAGTTTTTAAATAAAGCATAAAAGATATAAGCATGTCGAGGCGACTGGTGCCACCAACACTCTTTGATTTATGCATTAAAAAAGTAAAATAAATTAGTTAGAATTTAAAAATAATTCTCTTTTTATTATGTTTCTTACGTTTAAATTATTTTGAATCCCTGGGTTGACTCTGCAAATCGGACAAACTCAACTTTCAAAATGTTCTTCATTCAGATAGGAAGGATGACGAGTGGGTTAAAGTTGGAAAAATGATAAACTTCAAAACTTGAGATCACTAGGTATATCTCGTAAATGAGTAAATAAATTTCTGTTCCTACGTTTATTATTTTCTAAATATGTTTTTGACTTTGAAATTCTAGAAATTAACACATTTATTGTTATTTGCAGTAGGACAATGTATCATGTGCGCTATTTACACAACCATTTGACTATAGTAATTCAGCGTGAACAAAACTTATGAATAAATTATGATTATTTATGTGCTAGGTAATACAATTTTTTAGTTTTATGCGTTTTATGTATGTGCAGAATTTGTCAGTACCTTGCTATTAAATAAAAACAAGAGACCAAATAAATTTCTGATAGAATTAAAAAGGCAAATGCCTTTAAAATAGTTTTTTCTATTATATTTAATTATTCGTTTGTTTTGGGAGGAGGAAAGTGAAAAACAGCCTTGCTGACCTTTTTTTTTCATTGAACGTTAATTTCTTTCTTTTATTTTTAAATATATATTGTATTAGTACATATATAGTATACCTCAAAAAATTGTTTGTGATAACCAGTTCCATTCTGTCATTTTCAAAGAATTTTGCGATATGCATAAAATAAATTATCATTTTACAACAGTCAGGTCGTCGACCGGTAACTCGCCAGCTGAACGAGTTCATAGTACCAAAATCGAACAACAAAATAAGAAAAATAAATTTAGTTAATAGTTATCCTTGAATTTTATTAGCTTACAATGACACTATACATTCTAGTACTAATCTAAAACCGAGAGATCTCTTATTTGGTCATTTTTCAAATCCAGAAATTTTTGAACGTAACCCTGAAGTAGAGTTGCAAAATTTACTGCAAATCAACCTAAATTGTGGATCTACGTAGGTCGCTGTAAAGCTACGTCAACATCTGAACAACTTCAGTCATATCTGCAAAAGAAATCATCAGGATACGGATTTGTAGTGGAAAAATTTGATGCAAAAGAAACTAATACATCTTTTAAGAGCGCTAAGCACCACTTTAGGAAGTTTCTGAGGGACGTTTTTGTAAAAACATAATTTTAATCTAATTAATGGACATTGTGATTAAATTAGATTTAATAATTGCCTCAATAAAAAATTAATACAGTATCCTTACTTTTATTTTACTTAAAGCTATTATAAATAACGCTGAAAGTTATCTTTATATATATAATTCTTCTGTAGGTGGGTATGTCAATGAACTCCTCCTAAACGGTTGGACCGATTTTGTTGAAATTTTTTGTGTGTGTTCAAGTTGATTCGAGAATGGTTTAGATTCGCAATTTGACCCGGTTTTTCAATTTGGTCCAATTTAAATTGTTTATTTAAATATAGCCGATGTTACGGCGAGTAGTACCTACGTCCGCCGTCAGAGGGTACTTGGCGTGCGATCGCCATGTTGGCCTCGGTCTGTCGGATGTCTTAGCTGGGATTCGTGGCAGGAGAACAACAATTCGCCATGTTGCGAAACTCGGCAGATGGCGCTGCAGTCGGTATCTCGACTTGAATGAATTTTTGTGTATGCATTCATTCATTCATTTCATTCATTTTGTGTATGTATTCATTCAACTCAGGAATTGACTAAAAATATTGTTCATCAACTCGCATTAAGATAAAATTAAACAAACATTATTGATTATAACGAATTGTTTTTAGAAAAATTGATGTTATTTCAAAATAAAGAATAATGGAATTATTATATTATTTGTCTTTCATTTTATACTTTGTTTAATATCCTAATCGCTTGAAATAATATCATGCAGGACTGTTAGGCGGAACGAAGTTCGTCGGGTCAGCTAGTATAGTATAAATCTCAAGCGATGTGCAATAAATTTTGTTTTGCAGAATTCTTACAATCCTAAAGTCGGTTAATTAAATATACCGGTTATTGGAATAATTCTGCTTTGTCCAAACGTTATTCCAATAAGGGGGTTTTACTGTATTTACTTTCAAATACGGAAGACGCATAGGTATACACTTCATAGAAAGGGCAGCTTAAACTGAAGGGATGCGATAATAATCAAACAATATAAAATACGTCAATATTTACAGTACATTATTACGTATTGTACCTCATTATTAAACAAAATTACTTATGAACCACTATGAATAAAAAAACAGGAAAAACTCAACTATCCTGTGTTCAATCGCCATAGCATATTCAAGTAGTTTTAAAGTAAAATAGTATTTGTTGGGTACAAGAAGCATAAAAATATCACCCGTGACGAAAGCTTTTATAAAACCGACAAAATATATAATACGCAGGAAAGAAGATGTTTCAGATAAGGAAAGAAAAAAGATGTAGGAAGGGTTGCCTATTGGGTTTCAAAAATTTCAGTTGTAATTAAAAATGCAATCATCACAAAAAGCACCCTGCACTAAACTGGAAATACATTTTTAAGATAAGTAGGGTGTTTGTCTTGTATTACTTTTCACCCATAACATTTACTTCTAACAATAATTCATATTAATTATCTAGTAGTTTATCAGTTAATAATTAAGATAGTATACCCAATATTAATAATATACAACAAGGGAAACATAGTACATCAACTTATTTTATTATGTTTAAAAAAGCATTGTTTAATTTCATTTCCTTAATTAGTTATGCGTTTTCTCTTTAACTGCATTTTAGTATAGGTATTGGGAGGGTATATTGCCATCTTAAGGTTGGTGCTCCAAAACAATTAGAAAAAGAAATATACTCTCCCGAATATTGGCCATTAAATGTTATAATAAGACGTTTTAGGTTTAATTTTTTTCGGGAACGTAAACATTCTCCCAAGTAATCTAGCTTCCACATGCTATTTGTTAAAAGACAAAAGAAGAGAAAGTGGCAGTGTATGCAGTGTATGGAATTTAACACTCGTACATGAGGCATTGCACGTGAAATCGCACAATATTTGGAGAAAATTAACCTTCATGTTTTAGATTTTACTGAAACTTTTTAAACGTTTTTCTAAGACAAAATAAGAGATAAGTATCTTTTTATATCTGGATAACTCCATTATTATGATAATTACAAAGCATCAAAGTTTCCGAAAATTTGTACGCGCTGCCCTGTTTAAGTGCAAATATTTCTGGTTCTGTTTATGGCAGGGACTTGCTATTAAGCATAAAGCAAGGGCTGAGAAGCACCTTTTCATACATATACACAAAAATTAAATTCATGGTTACCTACAGCGATTTCTAAGACGTTTTATTTTATAAAATTAATTTTCAACATTAACCCGATGTTTTAAAATTCTAAAAAAATATGTATTATTCCTTGATACTTTTTTTATAAGTGTGCAAAATCTCAAGATGGGATTTGTTTTGGTTAGTTTATAATCACTTACCAAACACCGGCGTGTGAACAAAGACGTATCAATAGTCGTCAAGTTTTTACAGCGCGAGTACTCATGAATTCAATTGTAATAACTCGTAACCACGATTTTAAACTAACTTAAAAAGCAACAAATTCATTTGTTTTTAAATTTTTGAAAAAGCGGGTGAATCACTTTCTGTGAAATCTTATGAGATGCTGTGTTTGTTTACACCCCTTATTAGGCTCAGGTTCTTCATCGCACGGTTATAAAGCATTTGTAGTTAAGTGCATTTATGACAGTAATTCCATTCTAGAAATCTTGGTGTACAAAGTATATGTGTTTGAGAATCCTGTGGAATTTTTGTAGAATTTTAAACAAACGGATTAATGCTAAAAATTACAATTCAAAAAACAACACTCTAAAATTATGTTTTTGTTTTTTTGTTAGATATATCGCAATATTTATCGAGTAAAACATCATTTTTTAACAGTGGCGTAACTACGTCTTTCGGGGCCCCAGTGCAACGACATAGTCGGGGCCCCCTAAAATATACAAGCTAAAAAAAAAGGTCGGGCGAAACATTTTTTGGGGGTTTTTAAAGCCATGTACAATCTTTCAATCTTGCAATCTACATATACTATCTTACATTTTCTGTACATTTTGCACCTACAATCTATTCTTAAAATTTATCTAGCAGTTCAAAACCTCGCCCTCCGAACTTTGGTCTTCACAAATTTGTCGATGACTGCATCCAGGTTGCCTCTCAACGCGTTCGTTACCTTACTCTCTATTGACAATATACTCAGGTCTGGGAGTCTCTCTTGCCCCATCGAACTTCGCAGATAATTTTTAATCAGTTTCAATTTCGAAAAGGAGCGCTCTGCCGTGGCAACGGTGACCGGGATGGTTAAAAACAGTATTATTGCTGAGCAGACGTCCGGAAAGCTAGCCGAAAGAGTAAAATACTTGATCAGTATCAAGTCAGCAAGCTCCCTAATGGAACTGATCTTGAAACTTTGGTCTTTCAGACAGCTACGCAGGGACAACAACTGGTTGAGCAATTGATCGGTCACGTCGTCATAATATTTCTCGCGGAATTTGTCGCATTCCTTCGCAAGCTCTTCTGCCGTCAACTGCAATAGAACTTGTGACTGGATAATCGCAAATGAATCAACGATTTGATTCAACCCAACGAATCGATGATTCAGCTGACTTATCGCGATGTCCAAACATGCGAGAAAAACATTTACTTTGAAGCATTTTTCGCCGTCAGATAGACGTTGGTCCTCGCAGAGTTCATCAAAATGACGTTTGGTTTTTTTGACTCGTTTTTGGCAAAACTCGACTCTTACCCCCCACGATTTGGCTAATTCTACTGCATCAGATTTCGCTTTCTTAAACTCGCCTCGAAATTCTTCCAACACTTTCCGAGCGGCTTGAAGCAAATCTCGGGTTTGCCAGAGATCGAAATCCGATTTTTGCAAATTCTGTGATACTCCATTAGTTGCAATCAAGATCTTGGTGTAAAGCACAACTTGGAAGACGAATTCGAATGACTCCAAATCTTTTTTCAAATTGGACGCATCTGTTCGCTCAGATGCGTTGTTGCTGGTCAGAATAGTTTTTGCTAACGCTTGCAAAATATCCGCATAACTGAAGCGAATAGCCAGAATCGAATCATGCCTGCTGGACCACTTAGTAGGACACAAACGCTTCAGTTGCAGGCTGCCTGCCTTCCTCTTGGAAGATAAGATTTCTGACAGCAAAGCCCAACGTTTGATGCTCACGGCGAAAAACGCGTACAATTTTTCCAACGTAGCGAAAAATTTGCTGACTTCCAAAATCCCATTCATAGCATCATTTAGCACAAGATTCAAATTGTGTGCAGCGCAGTGCATGTAAACTGCCCGATCAACTTCATCCAAAATTCGCTTCTGAACCCCTGAATACGAACCGCTCATAACTGCAGCTCCGTCGTACTCTTGACCTCGACATTTCGACAAATCGATACCTAAATAACAAAAAAGGGCACATATAAAAATCACTTAATATTTTTTAAGTTACCTTTCGAACAAAAATACTAAAGACAAAAGTACCTTTGCTCTTGATGC
>VTPC01090599.1:7661-243442 GCA_011009095.1 Ignelater luminosus
AAAAACAAAATGTCAAAGTTTCATTAAAACTGTTTAAGAGACAAAACAGCGTAGGGGTGGTGACAACTGACGAGAGCAACTAACATTTTTGGAGATCATGCAATTATTCATCAATAATAAAATTTTTCTTCGGCCCCCCCTTTCTTTATTATTCAAGACTCGAGATCTACATGTGTGCTCCCAGACGAAGAGCTGTCGACAGCTAAGATATTTTAAAAGATCTGATACAAAATACTGACAGGAGAAAGAAAAGCCCCTACTGGCGTGACTCTTTAATTGTTAGACGTTTCATAGAATGCATGCTACGGTACGACTAAAGAAATGTAGCATTTCATACAAGAATGTAGAGCTGAATGGATTCATAAATCGTGTTTCGTGGTGTTGCATGTGGCATAAAATATTATTTGAATAATAATTATTTAAAATTACTAATCCACAATAACAAGGAAGCTTAACTAAAACTTAACTAAAAGAAGAAATGAGGAAACAAAATATTTACCATCGACAAAGAATACAAATTGCAACTTAATGTGAAGTAGAATTTAATTTAATTAATTATTAAACATGTAATTAGCTAGCAGCTTCCTCCGATGACTTTATACGGATAAATATTAGTATTGCATCAACAGAAAGTCAGCGTAGAGTACAATTTCAACAAATTTTGAACCTAGTGGAGCATTGCAAGTTCTAGTCATTCTCACTCCTGTAGTATAAATGGAATTTACCTCCTTACTCAGATAAAAGTCTCTTTATGATAACTACCAATCATACCTTACATAATAAGAATGTAAATACTAAGTAAAGTAAAAGGACGGTGGCAGGTTTTACGTCTTTATCTAAATAGTTTTGCTGCTACATAAATGTTATTAGTTTATTTAATTTTTAGGACAGCCAAGTCTTCAGGTTTGTTTACAGCTTCTACCTGTAATTACCTAGTACTTAAACATTACGACTGCATTAAGTTACATTTTACATCTTCCATAAACTCAGTGCTTTTTGCAGTTTAGAATTTAATTAAGAAAGGTAGGGTACCTATAAGAGAAAGTCGTGTGAGTTATTCATTCACATTGGCATGAAATAAAAAATTGAATTCACTAATTTGTAACAAACTAATTTTAAATACGGATTTTTTCGGTAGCGTTACAAAAATCAATCCGAATAAAGAAACTTTTATTTTAAAGAATAAAATTAAATGTCTAGCTTTAGATCTTTAAATTAATATAAAGTGGAAACAAGAGTGAAGCTAATTATTGTAAGAAATAACATAAAAGGGCAACACTAAATTTACTGTTGACTAGTTCTATAACATTGTATTCAACTACAAAAGTTCTTGGATTCAAATCTTATTTGCAGTAGTACTAAAGCATTAAACGTTTCATTCATCACGGATTTAATTAGAGTAAAATCTCACATTTGCATTTAACTTCTATTTGCGCTAAGGTTGTTATTCTGATGCATGCCTAACCTGAAATGTGATTTACAGTAGTTAACAAACTTCGCCGATGCATTTCGCAAGCTAAAGGACATTAAGTAATGTACTAATTAGATGTTCACTTCCGGTTTCCTAAACTAATTTTGTATACCTGAACGATAATTATGTTGACAAGTTTTGTAATAGTTTGACAAGTAAAGTCGAGTCACCGCTTCGCTAAAAGCTAGGGTAAAAAACGACACTCGGTGTATGCAATTTTGCCATTATGGTAGCGCTAAGTGTATGAGCTTAAAGCAAATACCTATCCACGGAAAGCTAAACTTAATGCAAGACCTGATTTATTACATTTTGTACTGTATAATATTAAAATTAATTTAAACTTGGATAATTTTAATTAATGACTTCCGTTTCCGACCTGTGAAATATGAGAGTGCAGAAGAAAACCTGCATGTTTAAGGTGTAGGGCTTACTATTTGCTCAAATACTACAAAAGATAATGAATTCTAGCCCGTAAAGAATATTGATTACAAGAGTGCCAATAATTAAATTCATATTTATTTATTTAGAAAACGTTTTAAAATATAAGAAAGAAATGCCTGTTCGTATTCTAGTTTTACCGTTAAAACGAATTGATAAAAAAATTGCAATACCGTTCGATATTGCTTCATCATTCAAAAGCGTAGCAGTGAAAATTAATTACTCCTATGCGGAACAAACACATTTAATGATTTTTACGTTGTTCCGAATTTCAATAAAATTTTGGTCGTGCACATAAACAACAAAGGCTTGAGTTTGATGTAAATATTCGAAAAAAAGGGCAATATTGAACACTATTCACTATTGTAGTAACGAAATTTTATTTTAATTTAAAGAATGCAGGAATTTTAATATCTTTGTTCTCATATTTTTACTTTATAAATAAGCATTATTGTAGAACGTATTTCTTTAGGTTTTAGAAGTCAAAAATATGTTTATTTCATTACAATAGTTAATAATAAGATACACTGTTTCACTCACAACTTCACTTTATTTGTTTGACGCCTTTTGATATAATACATATCATCAAAACTATAAATAAAAAAATTAATGGTTACTAAGATCATCAAATTTAACTTGCATATTCTTTTCTAGAAATTACCTTAAATCAAAAGTGGAAAACTCTATTAATGATAATATTAACTTTTTTGGAGTTTTGGCCTGGAAACAGTTGATATTAAATTAATTTTTAGTAAGTTAATGATAGGGAGATACATATAGAAAAATCAGTTCCTGTGTGGTATTTGAACCCACATCTGCGATAATCTGCATCACTGCTTTTGCTATAATAATAAATAGTATTCAACCTGAAGATTTAAATAGAAATGTGTATATGCAAAAAATCTTATATGTTTGTCACCTTCTATGTTATAAAACAAAAATGAAAGATTGACGACGTACTCAGGGTCGCTAAAACGAGCACATGCTACACATACGAAAAGTACAAAGATTTTAATTTGAACTTCGCATGAAAAAGCAGCGCTAGAAGATTTTCACAACTCCTTTAGCCAGGTACTTTTAGTTTGTTGGAGGTAGGACTGTGTACTACTTGTTCCCAAAGTTTCACATCTGTTCAAATTTGTTTCTCAAGTTATACTTTTCTTGTCCAGACTTCCTGAGCTAAAGGGCTAGCTGTCACGTGAAGGGATTCAAATTGAGAATGAAAGTTATACGTCAAAGTATGGCTTTATTATAATTAAAAATCGACGTATGCCATGTTTTTCGTTTTTACTTTATATAAAAAAGTTAGGGTGAGTAAATAACACTCAATCCTCGCACTATATGTAATTTTATGCTTCAAGGCAAAAATAGAATGCTTCTGATTATTATGATACTCTGTGGGTTGTCCAACGAGGCTAAATTTTCTCAAACCGTATCGTAGTATCAGACGTTACGATACTTATATCGTAAATAACTATTCTCCACTTTATTTCCTGTTGATGTTGATGATTTTACTACTATATGATACCTTTATCTGTTTTCTTATTTTCCAGATTTTCTTCTTTGTTAATTCTTAAAGTGCTTAAATTGCTCAAACTACACCTCTTTAATTTCTTTTCTATTAGTTGTATTCTTCGTTTTCGTTTTTAAAATACATTCTCTTTGTATTAGTTTAGTAACCTTTCTTATAATCTGCAATCTTTTTGTAAAATAGTTTCACGTCTTAGTTTCAGTAGTGTTTTTCAATTTTTTGTATTCTTGCTTTTTCATATTGTTGTTCTTTTTCTTGTGTCCTTACTTTTAGTTCTCTTAGTCTTTCACTAGAATATCTTTAAATTGTTTATCAAACCATTCCTTACTTTCTTCTTTTGATACTTCTTCTGACTATTCCTCTGCTGTTTCATTTATTATTGTCCTCATTCTTCTCCAAATTTTTTCTATGTTTTCTTTTGGGCCAATTTTCTTGCATATGCTATTCTTATCTCTTTCATGGTATATATACATTTGGGATTAATTACAGTATAATGTAATATAATAAAATATACTATAATACTATAATCATACAGCCAGTCGCTGTTTTCCCAATCCTAATCGCCACGCCTCCCGGTCACAAGCCATATCTTCATTTAGGTTCCTGCTCGTCATAGCCTGTTTTACACCCTCACTCCAGGACTTTCGGGGTCTTGCTTTTTTTATTCCTTCCTGGTGGTTTGCATTTAAATATTTCTCTGGTCATCTCGTTTCTGGCATTCTTAGTAGATGTGTAAACTACTTTAGATTTTGTACTTCTATTCGTTTCACTATAGTTTCCTTAGCTGTCATTAATTCTCGGATTCTCTCATTTCCTACTCTTTCTGTTCTTGAGATTCTGGCACTTCTTCGGAAGTAATCCATTTCCACAGAATTTAATAGGCGTTTGTCATCTTCCTTCATTGTCCACAACTCACTACCATAGCACAATACACTATCCACCATCACCCTGCCTATTCTTTTTTTATTTTCCTTATTAATGTTTTTGTCCCACTACACAGTATTTAGAGCCCCCACTATCTTCCTTGCGTTCTGTACCCTAGTTTTGATCTCTTTTGACCCTATTCCATTTTTGTTGATTGCGACTCCTAGATATACTTAAATTCATCTACTTGTTTTATCTGGGTTGTATCATTAACTAGTACATCGAATCTTGCTTCCGAATTTATGACAAGGTATTCTATTTTATTTATGCTGACTTCTAATTCTCATTTTTGATATTTTGTATATAGTCGTCTAGGCATAATTCCAAATCACAGAAGTCTTAGGCTAGGACTGCTTGGTCATCGGCAAAAGTAAGTGTATATAGATACGTGTCATTGATGGATATTCCCATACCTTTGCATTTACGTTTCCATTCTCTTAGAGCAATTTCTATGAAGATGTTGAACATTAATGGGGATAAACAGCAACCTTATCGCAGACCTTTTGTTGGATATATTGGGTCTGAACGATACTCTCTCTGTTTTACATAGGACTTATTATTTGCATACAGTTCCCTAATGATTTTTATTAAATACGGTGTAACTCCAATTATCTTTAGAGTATGCCACAGCTTGTTTCTGGATACTTGATCATACGCTTTTTAAAGATCAATAAACATATATGTACTTCATCGTCTTTATCTACCTTTTTTTCTATTAGCTGTTGTATCATAAACAGATTGTCTAGATCTGTCAGAAACCACTGTGGTCGTCTCCAACGGCGTCTCCGACTTCCGTTCTTAGTCTTTTCTAAATTATTTTCCCCCACAATCTGTCAAACAAGTCAGTTACACTCAAACCTCTGTAGTTATTGGGATTCTTCCTGTGCCCTTTTTCATGTATTGAAGATATAAAGCACCCCTTCCATTCGCTAGGTGTTTTTTGTCGAATTATACGTTGATTCTTTAAGTTTCTGGTTCTTTCTACTAGTACTGGTCCTCCATCTTTAATTAATTCTGCTGTTATTTGTCCTGACCTGGGTGACCACGCGTTCTTCATTTCTTTAATGCATTGTATCAGTTCCTCTTTCGATATTAATTTAGGTTCGTCAAGTTCTACTTCTATTTCATCTTTGTTTATCAAAAATTCCTCTCTAGTTTCGACCAGCAAACTTTCATAATAATCTTTCCATTTCTCTAAATCAATAAGTGTATGTATTCTTTCACTATTGTTTGTTTTCATATATCTTATTGTTTTCCACACTTGTGTTGACCTAGATCCCCCTATGTAGGTATTCATTTGGGCGCATTTGTTCTTCCACATTTTGTTCTTTTCTTCCTTTATTGTTCTTCGGACTTGTTTATTCTTCTGTTTAGATACTCTTCTCTGTTTTGGTCATTTTTGTTTTGCAAATAGTTCTTATATATAATTTATTTTTTTCCTCTATTAGGTGTTTTATTTCCTCTGTGTACGATTGGGGTTGCTTGTTTTTTTTGGTCGGTGTATATTCCCCAAGGACTTCACCAGCGGTTTTGTGTATAGTTTTTTTAATTGTTGAAAACTCTTCTTCTATGTTTTCTGTCTGTGGATGTTCGTAGTTCTCTTTCTATTCTTGTTTCATACAGGTGTTTTATGCTTGCTTGTTGTAGGAGTTGTAAATTATACCGTTTTGTTGCTATTTTATTTCGAATTGAAGTATCTCTACGGACACTTGCTGTGTCGTTTGTAGTGTGGTATGGGTATACTATTTTTGATTTTACTAAATATTGGTTAGTTCCGCAGTTGGCTCCTCTTTTGACACTTGTATCATTTACTCTAAAATTTGGTGTTTGTTTGGTAATAATGTAGTCAGTGGTTGAATGCTTTTATGTTAAATATTGTCTTTCTTCTTTTTTTAATGTTTCTTAAATGTAAAAGTTCTGCTCGCACTAAGAGATCGTCCGAATCAGCGTCTGCTCCCAGTAGGTTTCAATATTTGTTGTTTTAGATGCATGTACTTCTTAAAGCTATAATTAAGTGATCTATCGTATTTGATTTACGTACCTACATGAAGTTCTTTATGTCTTTACCTATAAACCAATTTTCCAGAAGCAACGTCAAGAAATTTGTTAATAATTTGTTTGCTTAGATTTAAGTCTATAATTGCTGTGACGATTTAAAAAAAGAAAGAATTACATTAGATAGTTTGTCACTTTCAATCCTTCAGTTGTTATCTCACGAACGATTACAGTTATTTGAATTGCTGGTACTTAACAGTAACCTTATTGACAAAATTGTTTCGTTTAATTACCTAAAACACCCAAAGAACTAAAAATAATAAAGAATTAATATTACGTGAATAGAATAGAATTTTTACCGCAGCATAAGATGGAAACCAATTGTGTATTCAGATCTCCAAAATTTTAAAAGGTCTTTGAAAAAAAAAACAGAATTTAAAACAACCTTTGACTGGTAACACAATAAAGATAATAAAAAAAATACGCAATGTAGATTTTACAGGTATATAAAAAACAATTTAACGCCTTTTAATGAATTATGTACGGCAGCTTTTAACCAACATATATCGTACTTAATTTACAGTTCATATCTCCGTATTAACCGAAAATCAAATTACACCTTTAGTGTACGAAATACAATTAATGTCACTCTGCTGCAGGGTTTTGTTAGCACGAACGGGTTATTTATTTTACCGTATTTTATATTAATGGGGGCTTTATTCTAAATTAAAATTTACAATTAAGGGATTATTCTTTATCCTAAAATAGTACAGTTTATATTTGTGGATAATCCGAATGCGTATATTTCAGTGTAAATTAAATGGGAACGTGCTATTTTTTGGCTTTTATTTAAAACCAACGATCACTCAAAACTGCCGTATAATTAAAGTTGACAGTAGTGCAGTTTGTTATAATCAACATTCAGTTTTATGAGTAAAACCTAATTAACACATCAATGGGGTGGCAATTGGAATTCTAAATAAACAAATTACGTTACGTTTTACGAGGATTATATGCGTACACTTTATGCATTTTAAAATAGCCCTTAATACACGATATGACTACACTTCAGTATTTTAGACTTTTTAGTTAATTGAAAAGTGTCTTCCTTTCTCTTAATATTTTGGGTTGAAGAAATAAAAAGCTTCTTGGATTTTGTTTAATTAACTTAATTTAATAACAAAAATTATCGCCATCTTACAAGTCACTTTCTTCAAGTCATTCTCATCTACATAGTGTCTCACATACCACCAACAACAACGGTAGCTATTATGATTACATTAAAGTATTAATAAAGATAAAGTATTTCAAACCCTAACACTTTCCAAGATAAAGGCATACCGTATGACAAAATGTACACATCGAAATTTATAATTACACGTACAAAATACATTTAAGATCATTAATTTTGTCGGTAAAAATTATTTTTGCCTTTTTTTAATCTTTCTGTTTAAAATAACTGATAAAGGAAATAAACTGACAGACTTTAACAGATTTATTTATGGAAATAATTTGCGTCGTAGAATTCTTCCTAGCTCTAGTTTAATTAAGCGTGTAAGAAAAGTAAACTTGATTTCTTTCAAGACTGCAAGACATACACATTACTACCATATTTGATTGTTATTCGGAGTACTTTTAACTAAAAATAATGATATTTTACACAAAAAAATCAGGCATTGCTTTCTAGAATTATTTGTGCCTGTGCCATTACTTGTGTGCATTTTTTGGTTTTCTGTGTGTTTCTTTTTCTTATTCCCAAGTAAGCTGCTTGTGTTACAGCGACAAAACATTGAATTCCACTGTTTAGTAGAATTTAATTCTAGAAAATCAGATTGTTCTTTGCTTTACTTCAGTGGCAATTTGTTTTTAATTTTATAAAAATTTGAAACGATAAACTTATCATGTTTTAGAAATTACCTTCTCAACTGCAAGATTTCTAAAGCAAGATCTTGTAAATTTCATTAAACAGACATAATGGGTTTGTTGTTTAGTATTACTCAACTGTTTCCTGTTAACAGACGTTAGATTTACAGTCTGTCTAACAAAAAAGTGACCGGTACAATTTCAAAACATTATAGTAAAATGAAAACTATAATTTCTAGTATAACGCCTACACCTTAATAAGTTGCCCAGCCCCCGTTGTTATTGATAAGTGCCTGGTATCTACTAGGTATACAGGTCTGTTCAAAAAGTATCGCGAATTTTGTGTTTTTTCAAAAATTATTTATTTATTCATGAATATCTATTTTGTCCCCTTCAAAGTAATCCCCATCAGATATTATACACTTGTGCCAACGTTTTTTCCAATCCCCAAAGCACTTCAAAAAATCATTTTTTGTGATTTTGTTTAGCTCCTCCTTCGATGCCGTCTTTATCTCCTCAATCGTAGCATAGCGTCGTCCTTTCATGGGCCTCTTCAGTTTCGGGAACAAGAAAAAGTCACAGGGGGCCAGGTCTGGGGAATACGGTGGTTGCGGCATCATTAGTGTGTTGTTTTTGGCCAAAAATTCGCGCACAAGCAACTATGTGTGAGCAGGGGCGTTATCATGGTGCAAAAACCAATTTTTGTTCTTCCACAAATCCCGGCGTTTCTGGCGGATTGCTTTGCGCAAATTGCGCATAACTTGCAGGTAATATTCTTTATTGACCGTTCTACCCTGTAGCAAGAACTCATGATGCACCACGCCCCTGCAATCGAAGAAAACTGTAAGCAAAACCAAAAGCACGCTCTTCGTCGTTCACATCTTCTCGGCCCTCTGAGAACATTTTGTACCACCAATAAACGTTGCTTCGGTCCAAAGTAGCTTCACCATATGCCACAGTCAACATTCGAAATGCGACCGCGCACTTAATTTTGTTTTTTTACACAAAATTTGATACAGATTCTTTGATCCATTTTCTGGAATAGACAAAAATCGAAGACGAGCCAAAACACGTCCAAGCAAAACAGCTGTCAAAAATTAACTGAACATTGAAAATGGCCGAACTTGTCGGCATAAGTGAGAGACATGAGTACCAACATAACGCTACAAAAAAATCGAAAATCGAATATACGTAACCCGCGGAAATTCAAAATTCGCGATACTTTTTGAACAGATCTCGTATTTTCAACTAACCAGCAGCATATTCTTGAGGCAAGGATCTCCAGTTCTGATTAATCTGCCGAACCAGTTGCTTCACAATCCATACTCTTTTTTCACGACACTTTAGCTTCACGTTTTGAATCGCGGTGGCATCCGGTCACTGTAAGGGCCAGTCTAATGCTTCGATGCCGTTTTCGTTTTTCCACTGGGTGCACAGACGACTCCTGCATTTTGAGTCATTGCCTTCTTGTAACACCCAGTCTTGATTTTCCGTCTACGCCACGTTTGAGAGGCTAGTAGTAAATTATTTCGGTAAATCTTGATCATTCTCGCCGAGCTCGAATACAATTGTACTGCTAAGAATTCCAAGAACCACAACCATTGCATTATTAGTGTGCATTTATTTAGAATAGCGTGTTTATCACGTATCATAAATTCATAAACAACTTGATTTAGTAGGAGTTGTGATCAAAAAGGACCACAACCAAGTCTGATTCGTCAACGCTGATTGACGAGGTGATAATAGGAAAAGCCACAACTGCAATTTTCACACGTGCATACTGTAAGTTGAATCGACTGCTTAAAGAAAACTTAAACAGTATAATTTTAGAAATAACTAAATTAACATCATCCACCAAGCAATGGAAAATAAAAGTTGTAAAGTACAAAAGATTTAATGCAAGAAAGGTATGAATTGTTGAAGGAAGTGGGATCTAAATATGGACTCCGAGTTTAGATAAATGATGAAAGGATCCCATGAGTGTATCCATCTGGAGCACTCAAAGTGGCTACCTCCAGCAAAGACCTGATGTGAAATCCGTATTACGAGGGCTGCTATTTATTTATCCAGAATAAGCAATAAAAACAAATATTCATCATTGAAAATAGTTTTATTGTTTTTCAAAATATTCTCTGCGATGATTGATACACTTTTGCGTGTGAACCAATTTTTATAGCACTTTTACCATTCCGATTGAGGTTTCTTCAAAACATGCATTGTGAACGCATCAACCGCTTCTTCTGGCGTCGCAAATAGTTGACCACGTAGTTTCTTCTTCACGAAAGGGAATAAAAAGAAGTCATTGGGTGCCAAATTAGATATTGGTCAGATATTGAGATCTTCAGACCGATGTGTGAGAGCTCGCATTATCGTGGTGAATGATGATTCTGCGTCGTTGGTTGTTTTTCTTATTTCTCCAAAGACGTCTGGCAAACAAATTCAGAATTGACCGTTCTACGATCTTCCAGTTACACTATAGCCACATGTCTATTTATTTGCTTCGAAGTGCTTCTTGCGCGAACAACTTTTGTTGGGTTCAGCTCATCTTGGAAGACCCACATAGTCGACTGCTGTTTATTTCTGGGCTCATACGCATAGATCCTAGTTTCGTCACTTGTGTAGATGTTATACACGCTTTAGACGCACCACGATTGAATGTTTTGAGTATTCCTTTGCACCAATCGACACGAGCGGTTTTTTGAGCGATTATCAAATTACGCGGAATCCACGGCTAAATGTTCACGTAAAATCTTGTGTATGTTTGTCATACTAATTCTCAGGGATGCCTCAATCCACAGTATGTCACATGACAATCTTGCATTATTAGTTCGGGCACAGTATCGATATTGTCCGACACAACAACAGATTTTGGACGACCTTCTTTAAATTTGTCCGTGAGCGAACGACGGCTACGATTGAATTCACTAAGCCAGTGATATACAGTGGTTTTAGATGGTGCAATATCGCCAAAAGTCGAAGTGAGTTAATGGATGCACTGTTGCTGAGATAATTCACGTCAAAAGTCGTAGTATATCGTCGCTCGAAGATTTTCACGAGTCAATTCCATTTTTCTACTAAGACAACATCTTCAAGTCAGTGTAGACAACACAAATAGCGTCCGTATGACAAAACGTTTTAGGTACGTATACCTCAAAAATGTAAACTTTACAATGAATATGTCAGATGGCGCCTAGCAACGCCAGTGTTGCCAATTTCGGATACATAAATAGCAACCCTCGCATACATTTAGCTGCAATGGGCAGCTTAATTACTTTTTAGAATGAATCCTTTAGAAATTTATTATTTATTTATTTTTACCTAGCTTTTGTTTTTGCCTTAATTATGGATGGTTAGTTCTGTTGAGTTACTTGAGCATTGAAGGGAAATCTGGTCATTAATTTGAGGTATAATACCAGAATGTCAGAGAACTGCGTGCACAATTAAATGATATGTGTACACAACCAGTGGTAAGTGATTATGACTCAATTATCTCAACAAAAGTTGGATTAAATAACACAATCTTTGATGCTGAATTGATTGATTTAAATGAATATCAAGTATTCAGGTGTGAGAAGTGAGTTAGTAGCTGGAAAAAGTAGAGGAGTGGGCGTTCTCATAGCAGCAGGCGGACAATAATGAGTGTCACTCTCCGCTGCTGTTGCAAATCATCATGAAGCTCTGATAGTTAAAATTAATAAAAATAAATTGTTACAATTTTGCTTTGATATATATTCCCTCTAATTCAAGTAATAATATTTATGTGCAGGTCTTTAATTTTATATCTGAAAATATTAAACCAAGTGAAAACCTATTTGCATATGATGTCTTTAATGCCCCTCCAATGCTAGGGAAAAGCAAGCACCGTAAAATGGGATGTAGTTGACCGATTTTCAAACTTTAACTAAAACACTTTACTAGATAAGAAAATAAACGTAGTCATTTTTTGTGCTATATGTGTGTGAGGTTTAATATAATTGTAGTAAACAAAATTGTCAATTTTGTGAAACCCTATCTTAGAAAAAAATAAAATGCAGTATCGGTCAACTTTACCCCGTATAGGATTTTAATTCATTATTAACATTTTAATAAATTCTGTTTTTCACAAAATTGTTCAAAATTAAGAAAATTTATAAGTACAAACTTAAATTAACCATACAAAGCACATTTCTTCTTAACCTAAAACCGCTTACGTAAAATTAAATGTAGACATGTCTAAGTTAAAACTAAGCTTACCTCTTCGGCAAACCTTTGGCACACCCAGCTGTTTTATATACTGTTTATAGGAATGGTAGTTTCATCTTCACCATTGGGCCATGTAAATTTCCCAGATTTAAATCGTTTCGGAAACTTAATATTGGCTTCTTCGTCGTTTATTGATATAATCTTTTAACATAATGTTTAATGGTTTCTTTAGTTTGATATTCCACTGTGAACCAAGAATTTGTTTTTAAATCATTTGGGTGGAGGTATTCTTTTTCCTGAGAAATATTAGATCTAACTTCCATAATAGTATTTTCCTTTCCTCGATCACTTCCTTTGCTTACATTAGTCTCTGCCTTCGAACTTCATTCTCTTTATTCGAAAATTCCTCTTTTCGTTGTTTGTGTTTTGCTTGTTGATGGCACATTGTCTTCATCTTTTTTCTGGACTGTCCTCAAGTGCAATTAATCTTCCAGGTATAACATTTAACTTTCTTGTTTTTGTTGTAGCATCACGTATTTTGGAATTTCGTTGTTCTCCCAGCTAATAAACCATTACCTCAGTTATACCTACACCGTAAGCGGTTTGTTGGTCATCGTGAATTTTAACTAAAAGCTTCTCCTTGGAGAGAGGATAAATGCCACTGTTGGGGCCATGTTGTCAAAAAGTTTCTTTAATAACCTTGGAAATAAAATTTTCTCAACCGAAGATGAACTTGGATTGCTTTTCTTCCATTCATGCAACAATTGGTTCCAGTAATTCTTCATAGCGTCAAAGAAGCTGACATCAAGGGAATGGCATAAATGTGTTGTATTTGATGGAAGGCAAATAAAAGCAATACTATTGACTTCACAAAGCTGGAGCACTACTTCTGTAAAATAAAATTTGAACCTTTTTCCTTGAATTACTTAGCATGAAACGAAAATATAGTCTTAAACCAATCCGTAAAGTGAATCGCATCAAACCAACCATGATTAGATCAGTTATAATGCGTCCCTTTAATACAGCATTTTTTTCGCTGCACGGAGAGCCTCTGGGGTCACCTTCACGTCAAGAATCTCACAAATTGGTTGCCTTATGGACAACACAAGCCGGTAATACATCTCTAGTTGTAGAAATACATAACATAATTGTCATAGCACTTTTTCTAAAAATTATTATATTATTTGGATATTTGACATCCCTCTGGAAAATTAGTTTCTTCTTTCCTGGATCTTCGCTTCAGTTACTTTCATCGTAATTAAATATTGCAGCAGGATTGACACCTTCAAGTGTTTTACTTACCTCATCAAAAACGGAGGTTAACATTTCAGAGTTCACTGCAGCACGAGATCTCTTTATATTGTTGTTTAAACGTTCACTTAAAGTTTGCTTGTGTTGTTCTAAAAACCCCTTGTCCCAATCATAGTCAGGAAGATATTTTTGAAACACGAATTTTTTCCAATAAGATCAAGCTAAGCTTTTAGCCTTAAACGTAAATCTAAGGTGTTTAGTGGAATTTTGCACAAGTAATTAACCTTCTAAAACCTCTGCCAAACACTTTTCTAAGGTTTCCTCACTATACTCTTTAAGGCGTTTTGTGCCATCTTTATGCTTGTACACCCTTGGCATTTTTTAATTATTAAACACACTCGTTTGCCAATCCGCAATGAAAACTAATGCAAGATTTTACAAGATTTATCTTGATGGTCAACTTCACCCAGTCGGTCAGCTTTATCCCAAACCCATGCAAAAACTGCGTAAATAAACAAATTTTCAGATTGTAACAAAACGAGAAAATTAATTCAAAATTAAAACTGAGGTTATTATCTACACTAATGACTTATTGAAATAATGCTATTACTTTCCGATAACATTTTTAGTTTACTTACTGCTTTTTAGAGAAAAGTTTAAAAATATTTATTTTGTAACAAAATTTTTTGCATAAAACGTCATGTGTAACAGATATCTACAAAGAACAAAGTTAGCCTAAAACTGATTAATAATAATAAACCCAAATATTATGTAGTCTTAAAGCGTTTTCCAACATTTTGGTCAACTTTGCCCAAGGGGTCAACTACAGCCCATTTTCATCATAAACGATCACATTTTAACACAAATCATTACTAGAAATAATATCTTCGGTAATAAATTGAACCTGGTTTTTTGTTTAATTGAAGAGTGTGAATTGCAGAAGTGTGACCTACTACTTATCAGTGAGGATGCATATTATCCAGCACGAATTACTATACTTAAAATACAGCAAGATAATAATACAAATGAAAGTCAGTTCTTCTTAACAAATGAATTCAATTTTAAAAAATGTGACGTCATGGTCACCTATTAAATATAAATTGAGATCAGGTTCTCCACACCAGTGACGTCAATATTGCAGTCGATTCCTCTGATGAGAAGATCAATGCAGTTTTGAATTCAATTGCACCTATATATAAAAACAAGTTATCAAAGACTTCTGTATGGTTTAATTCTGAGATAATAAATTCACTAAAACTAAAAAATCGTTATAGAAAAAATAAACAAATAAACCAATGCAGAGAAGAAAGGGGAAAATTAAAATCTTTAACTAAAAAAGCGTTTCAAGAGTAAATCGCGGGTGTAGAGAAAAATCTACCAATCTAAATGGTTTTTGAAATTACATTAACAGCAGCAAAAAGATAACTTAATCAGTAAATTATACATATGATAATAGAGTAATAGAACAACCTGGAGTAGCTGATGCATTTGATTCATATTCTTGTTCTGTATATGCAGATCATCCAATCACGTATGATTTAAAAAGTAATAATCAAATTAATCTAATTGGCAATATTGAAATTTATGATTGCTTTAAATTTGATAACATCTCACATGAAGACTTTATTGATGCTATTAAGAAATTGGAACCTAAACCTGTAGATGGCCCAGACAAAACTCCACCGCGTATTATTATAGCGTATGCACCACTGATAGAAACTCCATTGCTACATATAATTATAATTCAGCTATTACCTCATACACATTTCCAGATAGGTGGAAGGAAGTTTGTGTCTGTCCTATCTCCAAAAAAGGTGGTTAGTCTTTGATTACCAATTGTAGGCCTATATCAATTCTATCTGCTTCGGTTCAAGTATTTGAAAAAATCTTATTTACTATATTATTTAATTGTATTAATTAAGTATATCACTACTAATAAACATGGATTTGTGCCGAACAGGTCAGTAGCTACTAATCTATTCACGTTTACCAATGAAATCTATAATCCATTTGAAATTGACCACAAATTGATGCCATATACAGGATGTCTCCAAAAGGTTGAGACATGGCTTAACTGCAGACTCCTGGGATAAAAATAAGAAGATTTAACCCAACTTACCTATATTCAAAATAGTCTCGTTAAGTTGGTACGAGGCGTCAAATATTTTTTGTATCTTTGTAATTTTTGATAACGCTTAGGGTTTGTCCGCAAAAAAATAAAATCTGATCATGCTTTTTTGATAGGAATAATCTAGAAATAATCTAGTTAGCCGGAATACCTATCTTAAAATGGCAAATCAGCAACATTTGTTTGTTGCATGTCAAAATGACAGAAGTTTAGTGTGATAAAAACCAAGTAATTAGTTTAGCATTTTTTGTAAGTTGTAAGTGTATTAAACAAAAATGGCGCAATACAAATTTGTTGATAACTTTTTAGTGAAAAATCATGTTTGTATAATTTGTTTTCTATAATAAATGTCAATGTCAAAATTCCTTAATTTATGCTAGTTAGAAATAAGATTTGCTTTTTTAGAAAACAACAATGAGAATGATTATAAATAAGAATTTAACAATAAACATAAAAACTTATTTAATAAAAAGAAATTAAACCAATTAAACAGGTTTGTACAAAAGTTAAATAGGAAATATAACCAAACCAATGTCAAGCAAGCTATGGTTCAATTAACAAAGGTTGAACTTTTTAAAGAAAAGCCGGCTCTGAATTGTAAGACGTGTTGCTTATTCCCAAACATTCAGGGGAGGACCCGTAAAATGGGCATTCTGTATATAATTTGTAGGTATTACAAAATTCTAATAGTATTTACGTAAGTAGTTATACAGTATTCAGTTATAGGCTTTTTTGGAAACTGACAATATTGCATAACTTTTTTCGGTCAGGGAATTCTCGTGTCCCTATTGAAATGCAACCAAGACTAGGATTCTTACAACATAACCAATCCGCAAGATCCAATTGTAAGTTTCTATTTTACGTTGCCCATTGAATGTTCAAAAAGCAGAAGAAACTTTGTCCTATTCACTTCTACACATTTTTGCCAGTATTACATTAATTACATGACTGCAGGGATATAATATTTAATAATAAATACAGGCATTTCGTTCAGAAATTTATACAATACATAGACTATTGTATGGTAATAATCTGCTATTGCAAATATAAATACAACATATTATTAATCATCAATATTGAATATACCTTTAATATAATTCGTATGCAATATTAAAATATAATTTGCGAGAGTATTTCGTTCTAAAGCGTTGCTAATTATTAATTAAACAGGAACTGCAGTCATATTGATATAAATAAAACTTTTATACCAGAGCTGCTGATTATAGTCCAGTAATAGCGGATCCATGTTTTAATAACCACTCTGTTTTATAGTAAAGTAAATATTTAACTTTTGTTTTATCTACAAAGATGTAATATTCACGTACTGTCGGTGTTTTTAAAAATTTTTTAATTAATCTTGTCTACTTTTATATTTAAAGTTGGGTCCATACTTATTAATTTCTACGTTATGTGTGGAATGTCAAATTCAACAAATTTTCTCCGCACGGTGACAATTTTGTTTGCATATAACATTGTTAATCCTTTATGGTTAAAGTCACATAAAAAAAAACCTTTCGATGCATTTCAAAGCCACGTTTATGCACTGGAGTTAATCCGATTGTTGTTTGAAATATTGAAAATATCAATTATTAGCAGTATGGTTGTTTGTTTTTTAACAATAATGTAGGATAATCTGTTCAAATACGTTATTAATGAGCCGAACGGTATTTCAAATTGCAAACAGTATTGCCAATATTTAAATGCTTCGGAAAATTTTTCTTACGTGACTGTAGCTATACTTTGTCTTGCAGCTCATGAACCTTAGAACAGATTTTGCCAAAACCTAGAAATGAATAATACAAAGCTGAATTTTTGTATAGAAGTTCTCTTGTATCCACAAAACAACATATCAGAATTTTCGAAGATTCTCATTCTAGTTTCCTCGAATTTTGGGGTCTCCTAGCAAAACTTCTGTAAAAATCACAAGCTTTCAGACAGTTTTTTCCTCTGCATAATGCACATAAATTAAATCATTGCAATTATTCTCTGTAGCTCTAACTACAAAGTGTAAGACAAGACTTCTGCATTTTCTTTAGCATTGGCAAGAGATTGTTTTAAAATAGAAGACAAAATCCTTCGAGGACAGTTATATATTATTCTGTAACTATATAAAACCACTTTAAGTAAAAATCTGGTTTTGTGCTATTATTTCTTATTTTTAACCTAATTTTAACGCTAGGTACTCATTAGTAATGATGCAAGGTCAATTTGATATTTGAAACTGGCGTATTTCTGGTTGATTTTAAAGTTTATTAATTTTTTATTTATACTAAACCGAGTTACTAGGCTATCTGCTGACTTTGTCATTCGATTTAGGATCAACCCAGTAGAATCGGAAAACAAATGGCATCACAGCATTGTCGACATGAAGATGTGATTTTAAGTGTTGCAGAATTCAAGAACCGACATGGAAATCTTTGAGTTTCATAGGTACAGAAAAATACAGCTTTATACTGTTTTCTTCCAAGCTTACACAGCATTTGTTTATCATGTAGTAAGCCAAAATTAATGTTTAAAAGTAGAGATCGATATCGAATTGCAAGGCCGTTAGTTAATCTTCTATCTTCCATTTAAGACCACTTGGAATGCAATCAGGCTTCTGATTGCGCTATCGATTTGTCTGTTGCAATTGCAAGTGTTGGAGGTCATTAAGGTCTAGAAACTAAAAGAAGAATTTTGATATGCTGTTTCAAATGTGAAAGAAAAGTCGTACGCAAAAGCATAGCTTTATGTTGTCATTTGTGTTGGTACAAATCCTAATTTTCTGTTCGAATTTGGTATTCCTACTTGACAATGTACCTAGATATTGCGCCTTACGCCCAAGAACATATTGTTCAAACGAAGATGCATGTAACATCTTTTACTGACAATAAGATCTGCTCTTTAAACTAAGATTAATTTGAGCAATAACCGAACGATTTCTTGCGTGATGGTACGGTTTAGGAGTAAGAAATTTTAAAGGTTCTGAAATTCCAAAAAGACAATACGAAAATTTCCGAAAATTTTGATATGTTGTTTTGAAAATATTAAAAAGTCAATCTACAAAAAATTTAGCTTTACATAATTGTTTTCAAGGTTAAAACCTAAAATTCCTAGAATATCTGATCGGCATTAATTCCACCGTAATATGTAACTTAGTATTTATCCCAGAAATTTGTTTTATCCCTGACCCCTTTCACTTCTTCAATAATTATTGTTCTTTTGTAGCTAATTATTTCTTGGGGTAATTAAGCCATGTTCGCGAAAAAACGTACCCACTTTACATTTACGTAATAATCTATGTATAACGAAAAAACTGAACATATTTTATAATCGGATTATACATTGAATTCTTATGTAGAAAATGCCAATCTAACATCTAAATTACGGATTTCTAAGAAAATTTCTAATTTTTTCCGCGAAGACCTCTCATTAGCTTTTGCACACCAGCCTCGTCACATTATTAAAAGCTTTGTTCTGTATCTTTTTAAACTGGTCTAAGCTTTCAGCAACTTGGTCACTTTTTCTAGCATGTCTTTTAATAGTAGTCCAATATACCTGCATTGTACGTATTTCCAAGAGTTAGAAAAGTTCATAGACTTCTCTACGATGAGTACGTTATTTATCTTAGCAGATTCAAAGTATCTGTCCCGTAGTGCGTGCTATCCAATTCAGGCGAAATAATGGAATAAATTCATGTTGTTTATACAATCAGAATAGTATTTTTTCAGTTTTATGGTACCTTTTGTAAAAAATGCAGTTAATGTTTTCCCACAAGGGCAAATTGCTTGACATACACGAATTATTTCATCAAATTTACCAACTCAGATTATTTTATTGCATTGTTTGATATTATCACCTTGAACAACAGTATAAAGCCACGAACCGGGCAATGCACGTGTAACCAATTTCATGTATGTTTCATTGTCCATCAAGACAACAAGAACTTTGTAATGTCATTTTAAGACACTGCATACTCATCCAGCCTCTGTTTCAAATTTCGTTTAGATATTTTCATCTTGAAAAAGTTAATTACTTTATTTCGAATAAATTCCCTTGTTAAACTGTTTAGATTGGTTAACAAACCTCATTTTTAAAGATCGCTGCGGACGACCCAGTACAAATTACAATGTACCAGCGGGCAGTACAAACTTTCCATTTATCTTATAGTTACCCATGTATTGTTTTCTTTCCCAGGGTGAATGTGACTACTTAGCTTCTTCGTCACGTATAATTGAGACCGGCGCGCAGTGTAGGGCTCGAAAGGGCGGGTATTCTGGCTTTAGTTTCCATAAAGGGCACAGATGTGAGCAGGTTCTACATAATTGAAATCTTTCGTTGCAAGTTCTTTTGTTTTTAAGAGTTGGTGTTTAGTGGAAATTCAATCGAAGGTGGCTTCGTGAATTTCATAGACGTCCTTTCAAAACGGATTTGAGCAAAGTTGTAACTTGCAGACAATCGGGCATAATTTGCTAAGTTAGTTTGTTCGTGTAAAGGCAATTTAGTTGTCGAATTCAGTCCGGAGCCTATGGGATCGTAAAAAGTAAAGCCGCTCCGTTTAATCTCTTTCTTGGTTTTATCCGAGATTTATTACTCAATTAAACATCTTGTGAGCAAGTGTCCGTTGTTTTGTGGTCGCAAGAAAAGAACCATTTTGTCAAACGGCCTTTCTAGTATTTGTTGTTTAGCTGGACATCGTAAGACACTGTAGTGAGACTAAAACTAGATTTAAGGATAGTTCCGTAGGCGTTCTGGCTTGAATAATGTCAAATGCGCGCACGAGCGCTTAAAGTAAAAGTTTGACCACGTCCCAACCAACGTTTCCCGCTAAAGATAATTTGCGGCCTGGTTGCAATCTCTTCCTACCTTGAAGAGGTCCTCCTGATCCTGTATTGGTGAATTTAGAAGCCCAGGAAATTACAATATAAAGTATTATTTATGTTATTCTCTAGGGATTAATCTTGTTGCAATTTAAGATTGAAAATCGCAGTATTTAGCTTGGTTTATAAAGCGAACGTTCGAAGGGAAAGCTTTTAATTATACTTTATCATATTGAATTAGAAGAAATTAGTTGTTCTGTGCTTATCTTAACTAAAAAGAATTGAGTCATAATTAGTTATTTTGAGACTGTAAGTATTTGTTGGTGAAATCACAAAACTTGCCTTTTTTTGGATGAGTAATTAAATTCTTAATATTAGTTTAAACATTTGTTGAAATAATAATAATATCTTGCTTTGATTTATATATACTTTGATGTTTTTTGTTTGTTTCTTTATTTATTATTAAATTAATAAATCTAAGTAAAGTTTATTCAGGTGTTTTATTGGTTTATATTTGTAATTGCATTTACTTGTGCGTATTTATCTTTTAATTAGAGGACTATATTTAAATAAATTATTGTGCCTGAGATTTACAATTTCAGCTTAAAAATATCGTCGTACATGAAGGGCTAGCAGGTTCCAGATCGTTTAAATATTTATCAATTGTTTGGTAAGTGAAGGTGTATCAAGTCGATCACCCTGGTATCATCTTGTGCATAAGCATTCGTGAAACTAGAACGTCAAGCAATATATTTTAAGTATTTGGAGTAATGTAATAAATAAAGTGTCTGTTGTGAACAACCCAGGTGATCTCATATACAGGGTGTTTTCTTGTAAAGAGCCTATATACAGGGCGATATTTTGTGAGTAACCTATATACAGGGTGTTGTTTTGTAAGGAGTTCATATACAGGGTGTTAGTCTACGAGAAGCTGCGTGGACTGGCCGATGGTTTCTTTTTGACTCTCATTATCTGGCGCACTTAGTTGTTACCATCTTTAAGATATATTCAGAATTTTTGCAAGTGTAAGCTTCTCTTTCCGTTTAAGGTAAGTTTAGATTGAACCAAGCCCATCTTCGGCTTGGAGCTACGGGACTGAACATCTTCCGATATCCGTAACGGGTATTAGACCTCTTTTTCAGGTTTTTCCCGTTATAACTCGTGAAATCTTCTAGCCCTTATTCTAGCTCGTTTTAATGGCATTTGGCTTTTTCTGTTTTTTGTCTTCACGTTGTGTCTGTTCGATTTTTTCTATAGTTGAGACACTTATGTTAACTCCCTTTGCGATTTATTTTGTTGACATTGAGCAGTTATTCTTAAGTAATGATACAATCGTTTCATCAACTTTACGATTGATAGGACCCTTTTTCTTCCAGATTTTGGCTCTTCGAGATTATTACGATATCTTCACAAAGTTTTTTAATCCTCTTTTTACATCATTTACGGATACATCCATAGAGTTGGCTAACTGCCTCAATGATAAGCCATTTTCACTACACCATTTGGGCACAATTATTTTTCAATTCTATTTACTGATTGGGAGCATTTTAAATACAAGTACTATAAACAGCAAAATATAAAATTATTGTAACAGTGACAAATGGTATTTTCAAGCTTGTGCACGAAGAAATCGGGACACATGGAAAACTAAATAAAACGAGTATATGCTAAATGTTTTGTATTTTAAACGTGTTAAACATTAATCTGAACAGCTTCCAACGATATAATTACTGTTATTATTATAACCCATAACCAAAATGTTCCACTTTGCTTTTCACCTTACACATTAAATCATCATTAAATCTCGTATTTTATTTCACTTTTTGTGAGAATCACAAAGATCTTTGCTTTTTCTATTTCTGTAGTTTTTGTTTTACCTTGGGTGAATTACTGCCTTTAGGCATAAAAGCGATACGATTTTGTTTGATACCCCTCCGTGATGTTGTTGGCATAATGAATTGTGGCTAAACCAGGCCAAAAGAGAGTTGAAACTCTATGAGTTTTAATAAATGGTAGCAACCTTCCTTGTTGATGGTTCTTTTTGTAATAACGCTTCCACTGATTTCTTCTTACGTGCAAATTGCATTAAATGTAAATGTAAATTCTGACATTTTCTTTCGTTTATATTTCTCTCTAACTTTAAAGGTGTTTGTACAAGTAAAGAACTCTTGTCTAGAGAGCAATAAAATGTTATTAAAAATCAAGTTTACAGTTGTGTTGCACCGGTTTTTGATTTTGCAATTTTGCTTTTCATTCCTATGTGGGCTTTATGCATGTTAACGGCTTTCAGTCTTTACCTTCTGAACACAAGATAAATATGTTTCAATTTTGCTTGTCACATAGCTCAATGATTTGTTCAGATTTCGCTTCTTTTCTGTTTTTTTGCATTTTGGACCTGGTTTTTTACCAGAGTCAGGCTTTCGATTTATCGTCAGTTGTTTATGCAAATTATTTAAAACATTTGTAGTACATAGTTGATTTAGAAATTCACCGATCTTTTCCAATTGGCCAGTATGACACTTCTGGATTGTTAGTTCGTTTGCGCACAACATGCTCGTAAAGGATGAATTCAAGACAAAACTTAATAACAGTTTAAGATTTTATCTGCCACGTCATAACTCATAACCACTTTTAAGTCTTCGAGTTATTCTTAGAAATGCTGGCTAACTTGCATTTGAGCAGTGTTAATATCTAATGTAAAGATTGGCGAAAATCATGAACCAGTGGATGGCACTTTTGAATGAAAGGAAGATGCACAATTGACGTAAACGGAATGGTAACCTAAAAAACATAAATAGGTGTAAATTTTTTAGTTGTTTTAACGGTATGGTAACTGATGTAATAACTGACATAAGTACATAGTGTATAACGACATAATGACAATATTAAGCATACAGCAGAAGTGTATAGCATAAAATATGCGAATCTGTTATATCTGTTATATGAAATATTAGTCATATGTCGTTCGATAGTTTTTGTAAAATCGCATTTGGAGGTATTCAAATCAGTTTGATTTTTTCAATTCGACGTTACAAAAGTCAAATTTAAATTTGATTATTCTTGTCTAAATCTAATTCCAAATACTCCTCATTTTATTTAGATAAAATCTGGACTCCAACAGTTTCAAAAGTTTAGTTTTAAAAGTTTTTGATTTTATTAATTAAATAACGGCTATGACTGTTAAATTATAACGGCCTTGGCTGTTATAGCTGACACTTCGATCGAGTAGACAGTACCTACCGATATGCATAATTTAACGTGTAGATTTGACAAAAAGTTTATAACAAGTCTCTTTTATAGCGTTCTCATTTGCGATTTTGTTAACGTTTGTCTTAGAGTATTTATCAACGTCAATTTTGAATATTTCTTTAACTGTTAATGGGGAAAACATGCAAGAGCTTCCCTATTAACATGATATTTTCAATTTTGACGCCAGATGTCGCCCACTTTACCAATTATTAACCTTAATTTTACAGTTAACGCCTACCGTCGTGATCAACTAGTACCAATAATATTTGTCAACACACTACCAACCGTATAAATAAAAAAATAGCCCACGATTAGTTCCTAAAATCATCAATTGACGGGAAGAACTAAAACAGATGTTTCGAGAAATAACTGAACTCAGACTAACTTGTAGCCAAAGGTTATTTGCATTTTAGAAAAAACTGTAGGGATTTCTAAGTAATCAGATTTTTTTGTGCACAAGCTTTAAGTTTGCGTTTATAAAAAAAATTAAAATCAAAATGTACACTTTGTGCGAACATCCTTATTGGGCTAAGATATCACAATGGTATTGTATCTTAATTTTTGAATAGTTTAGAAAAATGAGTTTGTTTCTGAGTTGGGGACTTTATTGGGATAAATAGAAATTTTGTTGTTTTTCCTGCAGTCTTAAATTTTGTTTTCAGAAAACTGAATGAAACGACATAGTAGTTACAGCTAATTAAATTGTTTTTGTACTTTCTGAAAGGTCATGCTACACTGTTTGTCATTTACTGAAAAACATATCGGTAACTTGTAATGATGGTCTTCAACATTTATTTTTGTTAATTTTGTTTGTAAATGTAAAAAGCGGTCATGTCAAACAAAAGAGGCGATTTCAATAAAATTATATTTACATTCAAGGGTATTTTATCCACGGGCTTTCAAATATATGAATTGAAAGAAAGAATGGCTATTGAATAGCCATTAGGCTGTCACTTCTGAATAGGCTGTTATCTCTTTCATAAAAAGGTTTTTTATAAGCAGGTACGGCGAGCAATATAGTTGTAGAACCAAAAAATGAAAAACTAGAATATTTTCAAGTCCTAAATTATTTTATGTAAAGGAAAAATATAACACATCGCATAGAATTTTAAATATTAAAATGATAAGATTTTTTGAAACTGCCCCTTTTGTATAGCAGTTTTGTTCTTGTAAGAATTAAAGTCGAACTGTTCCTATTGTTTTGTTTCTTCCTTTAGAATTCTGTGTTACCGTTACGTTAGTTTAAAGATTTAATTTAGTATAAATTTACTACATTAATTTTAAACTTTCCTTTATTAAAACATTTTATTCTTTATGCGTTAATTATATAGAATATTTATCATGCTTTAGTGTAATTCAACAAGGTTTATTGAAGCATTTAGGAAAACCAAATTCCATTAATTAGTTTTAGAGCCGTATTATAAATTTAATTGCCAAGTTCGTTTTGTACTAGATTTTCAAAATTCATAAAGTCTCGGGTTTATTATAGAGTAAGTCTCACTTTGCATTTACACATATCTATATCTCGATTTATTATCGAATTGATTACGAATTGTCGTCAGTTATACAGCGATGTAGATTTTTTTTGATATTTCTGTCGTACAGACCTAAAGAGTAACCAACGTAGCAATTACGCTTTCGTCCGAATGACAAACTTTTCAAAATAATCCGACAAGAAAATCCCTTAAAAAATAGTACCTACTTATTATTTTCTATAACAAGAACAGGTCGCTCAAGTTTTGATAGTGAAAAACCAATTGGTGTCATTTAGAGAAATATACATTTGATTGGTGCATTGTTTTGGGTGCAATTGTTATTATAATAATACATTATCTTTATCATTCTCAAACTGAAGTTTCCATTCAGATTGTTGTAGCAGAGGTTTCTCTGTTTCTTCTTGCCTCTCAATCCTTTTTCCTTCTCTTTTTCTCTCTACATTGTGCTTGTTTCGCAGTAAACCTCTCAATGTTTTTTTTTTTTCATTTTTTTGTCTTTATTTTCTTCTTAGACACCTTTATTACCCTTTTCTAAATTAACCTCCAAAACGTTTTCTTTTATTTTAGAGCACTCAGAACTTGCTTTATGTTTAGAGCATTCAGAGTAATTGAGGTTCAAGGACTTTGCGAGAAACAATGGTAAAGGCTTGAGACGGCCAGCAAAGGATATTAGAATAAACCACTGACGGAAATGCAAAGTATGGTCACTATATGCCAAGGTTGTCCAATTCAGCAACCGAGAAGATGTTACTATATCTGATTCCAAAGTTGTAAATATTGCTGTTACGGGAATGTCCAGTGCAAATGCCACACTGTGTGCAATTTTGCAACCTACCAGTCACATCAAATAAGAGAAAGATATGAGATCAGATTAACTGCAGCTGCAACATTCGCTTCATGGTCTCATCTTTGGAGTTACTCCATCGGAATTCACTGTTTTTACGATGAACAAAGTTATCACCTTTTTCAGTTTGAACAAGATGAGCTACAAACTGACCGTGTCGCTTTATTATTTTGCAAAGACTTTCGATTAGAGGCTACGCCAATAAATTCTTACCATTCTTTCTATCGAAATCTTCAAGCTATTTTTAAATAATTAAAATTACGAGGATGATTTAGTTTGTAATTAATTTTTTTTCTTTTCTTATTTGATCTGTAGAATGTGGATGATAGAAACTAGGTTAATGAGAAACCCCCATACTACAAGGTTTGAATGAAAACTTCAAAGGGAAAAGAAAATACTAATTCTCCTATTTAAATTAGTAACTTTAATTATTATTTTAAAGTATCCTTTTAAATTGTTTGCTTCCATAAGTAGATAATTATTGCTTCTATTCTCATAAAATTAGTTCCCTTTAATTAATTTAATTCTATTCCGTCTTTAAGTACCCCCAATTATCTTTTGTTATAAAATCTGTCGTTATGGGAATTCGAGAGTATATAAATGAAACTGCCTGTTTAATTCACAAGTGGTTTCATTTATATCTTAGTAAAGCTACCACTATAATCACAATGGCGGTAGACCCAATGAAGTATTTTTCCGAAAATCTAATCTACGTAAAATTATTTGGATGCTGGTCACCTACGAATAAATTCAAAGCTAAGATTTATAAAATATATTCAGCATTCATGTACGTTACGTTGGTGGTATCAATGCCTGTAGCGTCGATAATTTATTTTCTTACTAAAGAAGGTCTTGATGTTATGGAAATAGCTGACAGCGCTTACATGGTATCGGAATTAACCGCGTATGGGTTTCGTATGGCGTTTTGGCTTAAACAAGAGGAACTAATTAAACGAACATTTTACACATTACGAGATCCTATTTTCAGCAAACAAGAAGATATTTTAAAAAGATCGGCGATTAAAGCTTTAAGACTGTATCGGATGTTTATGTCAACTTGTGCAGTTGCTTTGCTTATATGGGCAGCGGTTCCGTTATTTGCGAAAAAAAGGATTTTGCCGTTGGAAATATGGTATCCATTTGATCCTTTGAAATATACAATTGGATACGTATTTGTTTACACGCACATATTCTTAGGTAAGTAAAATATATTTTGTTTTTCTTTATTTGCCGATAATTTCTAAAAGTGATCAACACCAATAGAACTCCTTAGCAAGCTAGAGAATTTTAAATATCCTGGACAGTTTTAATGTAAAATACCTAAACAAATTTAAAAAAATCTTTTTTATTAAATAATATTATTTCTATTTTTGTATGTTTAATTTCATATGAATTTTTAGCTGTTGCTGGTTGCACTTTTATAAACATTTCTACTGGCACTGCAGTAGCAGGATTAATGATTCATGCTTCGGGACAATTGCGAATTCTAAAACACTCTTTAAAGCAAATTAGCGATTACGGAAACGCCATACTTTTAACATCGTCCCATTTGCAACAAAATATGGAAGAAATACTAGATACCAAATTATATGAAAAGATTGTATCATGTATTCATCATCACAAGAAGATTGTTCAGTAAGTACATTCCCAGTTTCTAACTTTTGTTAAAAGTTTTTTCTCTTGTATTTAGAACACAAATTTAAAAACATTTTTTGTTTACACAAAAAGACACTTTTATAAAATGTTCTGCATATCACAGTTTCTTTCATTTACTGAAGTAGAATTAGCCGTCGCTCACACAAATATTATTTTACAAAGTGCTGGATGCTCATATTACAAATGGAAACTTTAAACACTACGCAAATTTCATTCATGAATTTAAAAAAAATTCAATAGATCATGATGAAAAAGTTTTGAAATGTTTCATGGGAGCTTAAAAAGCGGTGTTTAACAACAAACCGTACGAGAATGCCTCGACTTTAATACTGGGGCTATTGAATGTACTTCACCTAGGGTGCATTTGCTTCAATAAATCATGGAAGTTGTAAGAAAGCAAGAAACCAGATGTAACGGAATGAACATCACAAGAAATATGAAACCGCAGTAATGTAAATGTGTGTTTTAAACAAAAACCGTCAAAGTAAATTAATTAACGGAAATCCAGTTCGGTTTTATAGCTTTTGTAGCCAAGCAAACAATTCTTGGAAAAACACCCTGAACAAATAAATTTTAAAATGTTTAAATACAAAGTGATACTGTATAAAATGGAGTTTGCTAGTTGCCACTCTTATCTACTTATTGGAAGATTTGTTTTGTTGGAAGACAATTGTTCCCATTGTTCAATTAACTATTACTATTGTTTCCGTATAATAAAAGTTCCTTTAAAGATTTAAAATCTATCACGATGTTTCAGAACTCGCGTTGTCGGTAGAATAAGAATGTATGCAATCCAAACAACTCTGTGGTCATTTCACTGCCGTTTAAATAACGAATGTTGCCAATTGGCGACAATTTCCATCATTTTGGAAAATTAGTTTGCAGGTGGGAAATTTGACGGGATTTTCTTGAATGTGGAAAAATCTAAGATAGTCGAATCGCTTCATACAGGAATGAGAATTTTTGCTAATTCCTCTATTTCTTTCTTCTATGCAGACAGCATCTAAGTCACTTACTTAGTTCCTTTCTTCAGGGAATATTGTAACTAGTTTGTTAGGCTGGTGCCAAACATGCCAAGAATATGTTATAGCTGGCATTTAATCGTGTATTCTGTTTTAATGATTCGTAATTTGCTGCAATTTTTACCAATATATCTGTGGTATTAATATAAAAGCAAAGATTAAAAAAAGACAAACCATCTAAAAAGAAGAAAAGTAACGAAGATTCTTATAAGCGTATTGTAATCAAACAGTCAAGAGTACCAGAACCTGCTTATGTTAACTTAAATTTAATTTAATTTAATTCCACCAAAGACGATTGGTTCCGCTTGCAAATAAGTTATTGCGATTCATTTTCATAATATGTCAGGGGTACCACGTTTTATTCTTTACTCTTAAAGGTGTAAGAAACGATGCTTTGAAAAGTCAAGCAAGGAGAAGAGGCAGCAGTTCTTTACACAATTCTGTGGGCTAAACTTTAAAGATGAACAAGATATTTTTATCCAGGGGTTAATTACCTTCTGTTAAACTAAACAACGACGTCCTAGCAAGAACCCCGCAACACTAATAAAATTAAGTTCGTATAAGTATTGCATGCTAAAAGACAAAACCCCAGAAGAGGTTTGTAGGGTGGCATCTTTATCGTTACTTGCTATTAGCGCCAAACGTCTACACAGAATAAAACATTTCGCTGCTTTGGATGAATTTCCAAAAGGCTTGCGAGGAAAAAATACTAGTAGTAATGCATTATCTGATAACATTGTTAAGTATGTTCGTGACTACATTCAATCCTTTGCTGTCAAGGAAAGCCTGTTACGTGCCAAAATGAACTTTAAGACACAGACTTATAATCAGCGACTAAAAGGCACAAAGAACTAAGTTCGCTGATACCCAGACTAGCAACCAGTCGAAGACGGCTAAGTTCGAAATGCTTACTTATCACTAAACTAACCTAAAATCGGTACTAATTAAAGGCACCACTATGGATTCAGTCAGATAACAAGATTCAAAAAGACCATAGTCCCTCTTAAATCGGCAACAGCTTCACAAATACTTACTTAAGCTTTCTGAAACAAAAACCTACTCAAGTCTTTTTTGGATCCTTCAGTATATCAAGGTCTTTCGAGTCACCCAGTATATTCTTTACTAATTAAATTTAATATCACTGAATCAAGTTAATAAAGTGTTTGGGTGACTTCAATATTTTCACTTAAATCAGTACATACAAGTACAATAAAAGGGATGTCTTTTCAAACAACAAACCTATTATGAAATAAAAGAAATTAAATAAACGCCACATACAAGACAAAGAAAATAAAGCAAATAAACAGGTGATTACACAAAATACATAAAGCTTTATAAAACGAACGTCAATGATCTTATTAAATTTTACTGCGCAGAATTCTGGCCCGCGACACTCGATGGGAATTCCTAAACGCAGACAAAATACGTGGACCCCGTCGAACGTCCTACAAACAGTTTACGGCTATTCTATATTATTATTCTATATATAAATTATTATACCATATAAAGGGTTTTCCAATAAGAGGTGTTATTTTGATATTCAAAGAAAAGTGCCATTTTTTAATATAAATGATCGGATGTTTATTTCATTATAAAGAGGAAGGTATGCCGTTAATAGTGGAAAATAACATCAGGCAAATGACCACCACGACCACGCTTACAGGACAATATCCTTTTCATGAAATTTTCCATAACCAAATCGCAAAGTGGCTGCCCTATGTCCTCGATAGCCTCACGAATTCCATCTTTGAGGTCTTGAATCGACGCTGGGCTGTTGGCGTAGACCTTCTCTTTCACGTGGCCCCAAAGAAAGAAGTCGCAAGGTGTTAAATCACAAGATCTCGGTGGCCAATTGTGATCACCTCTTCGAGAGATAACACGGTCCGGAAACTTTTTCCGTAAAAGATCAATGGTTTCGTTGCTTGTGTGGCACGTAGCGCCGTCTTGTTGAAAGTAAACGTTGTCCAGATCAATACCATCCAATTCCGGCCATAAAAAATCGTTAATCATCTCTCGATAGCGCAATCCAGTCACCGTAACTGTTGCTCCAGCCTCATTTTCGAAAAAGTAAGGTCCAATGACTCCGCCGAACCATAAACCGCACCAAACAGTCACACGTTGAGGATAGAGAGACTTTTCAACAATAACTCTTGGATTTTCTGAGCCCCAGATCCGACAATTTTGCTTGTTGACGAAGCCACCGAAGTGGAAATGGGCCTCATCACTCAAGATGATTTTTCGATGGAATTCTGGATCATTTTCATGCATTTCAACGACCCAATCAGCAAAGACACGACGTTGTTGATGATCGGCCGGCTTGAGTTCTTGTGTTAACTGGACTTTATAAGCCTTAAGACCCAAATCTTTATGCAAAATAAGGTGTAATGACGTTTGTGGAATGGCTAATTCCAAAGAACGACGAGGAATGGACAAACCTGGGTTTTCTTTAACACTTTCGGCTACAACAGCAATATTCTCGGCTGTTCTTGAGCGACGTGCACGGGTTTTATTCTTCACATCACTAACTTGTCCCAAGAGCTCGAATTTTTTCACCAATTTCTGTATTGCGGTCCGACAAGGTGCTTCACGGTGACCCAAAAATGTTCGAGTTTTACGAACCGTCTCTGCCAAATTTTCACCATTTTTATAGTGAATTTTAATAATTTCAATGCGTTGTTGAAGCGTGTATCGTTCCATATTTATTAATGGCGTAGTTTCTACTTGTCAAATGTCAAAAAATGATAGCTTCAAAAGTGACATCTACCGAAATAGCGGGCTATTCAAAATAACACCTCTTATTGGAAAACCCTTTATATAAATTATTATATATATATATAAATAAAAATGAATCGCAAAAATGTATGAAGGCGTATCACTTCACAACGACTGAACCAAATTGGATAATTCTTTTTTTGTTGTGTTTGTTATTATCAGGAGAAGGTTTGTATAAAAGAAAGTTTCCAGAAAAATGTACGGAAAGACGTAAAAAAACATTTTTTCTCTTATACGTCATTTCGAGTGATTCCCGAAGTATACAATAGATGACGCCGCCGGCAGGATGGCGAAAGTGTCGAAGTGTATGTAACGAAGTTTTCCCTAACTTTGAGGTAATTTGAAAAATGTAATGGTCAAAAACTCCTTTTGAATAATACAAAAATCATACTACGTGTTTATTTATTGTGATCTTTAGTCACAAAACAAGTCGTACATTACATATTTTTCCGAATACATTCTTCTAAAGTACCAAATCAAAGAAGAATTTGAATAAAACATAAAATGTGTAGGTAATTCAAATTATGAAACTAGCAACACTTCAACATTAGCTAATGTCTCTTTCTTTTTTTTTTGTTATGGCGTAATACTCATTCGAGAGTCGGCAAACCATCGGCGCTCTTTTTGTACTGTCCAAATGGAAAAAACTAAAAATGTGGTTTATTACAAAGCTTTACAATAAAGTATATAAATTCTTAAGATTTTTTTTTATTTTAATCGTAATTTAATTTCGAAATGGAAAATTGTCTTATTTTTTCATTAGGTACTCCACCCGTGCGAAGCCGGGGCGGGCAGCTAGTATTTAATACATTTAAAATATCAGATTTCATTTAACACAAAATAGTTACGATTAAAATAAAACTTGTCCACATTAAAATTTCACATTTGACTTTACTGAATTATAAATGCATTGTTCGTTGAGACAAATAGTGAACTAAAACGAACACAAAACCACAATAATTATACTGAAAATAATCGTTATGTATTTACATTAACATCAAGGGAAAATCTCATTGTTTTCCACTTGACAAGTTTTGAATGCACTTCGTTTGTTTGGAGCAAACGAACGTAAACACTACCATAATTGGTGTTTAACAATTAAGCTGTAAATAGCTGTGATGGTCCAAACTTTTATTCACATGGGCAACTACGTATTCATTTACTTAAAACACCTAAGACTGGCTGTGTTCCACGCAGCAATAAGAGTGTCAGAATGATGACGAATTTCACTATAAATTCCGCTTCAAAGCGAAGGAAACTTCCAGCTTCCAAACAATGTGTTCAAAAAGGTAGCCTCTTTTCAAAATCCAGCTCTACACTGATATGCTTAAAATGCACTCCAAGAAAACGATAAACTTAATAGACCACCAACACTAAATTCCAACGCCTCACAAAACTCTCCTACAACTCTCCTACTCAAGGCCCAGAATTTTACTGCCCTTCCAATCGCGTCGAGACACGCCCTGATCTGCACGCCGCTGCGCAAATACGACTTATCCAATAACTAAATTGTGCAGATTGCTACCCGGCGAAAACAACTCTCCACAACCCTATTCCTTAATAGAAGTCATCACGAAACCCAACTTGAAGTAATTATCGCGAAAAGTACGTTTGGCGTTGTAAATATGAAGATCTTAACAAGACATTATTCAGGCAAATCGTTCAAGTACTTTGATGCTAGACTGAACGTAAGAATTATGTATCAATTATGTAAAGAGAAGCACCCTTCCCTCAAAGTGAGCTATCAGTATTACTATAAGTTCTATAACGCAAATTTTAAGTTGTCCTTTGAAGGGCTTCGGGTGGACTTTTGTTCTACTTGTGAAATTCTTAATAGAACAATATCAAACTCTCACAAGTCAAGGTGACTTAGTAGTCCATAAAAGAAATTCCCAAAAATTCTATTCAGCTCTGAATCAGGATGCCCAAATATCAAATGAGAAGCACGTATTGCCGCTCTGTTTTGATCATATGCAAAACATTCAGTTATCTGTAACACCCATTGATGAAGTATTCTACTATAACCAGCTGTAAACGTGTTCTGCATACATAATATTAAAGAAAATTTGGCAGTGATGTATGTGTATCATGAAAGAGTTGCTAAAAAGACACATATGAGGTGTGCTCCTTTTTAATGGATACATCCGAAACTACGACACATCCGAAGTTGCAGAACTGCACCTTTATAGTAACAACTGTTCAGGGCAAAATAGAAACCATGACCTTATCAGATGTTTAATGGCACTGATAGATAGTAACATGTTTTACAAAATTATTCATTCATATCCAATGCGAGGTCATTCTTCCCTACGATCGAGACTTCGCATTTGTGAAACAAAATTTGAAAAAACATAACCGCATTTATACCGTTCATGAAATTACACAATTAATTGTTACCAGCTCACAGAAAGACAGAAAGAAATTCACCGTTAAAGAAGTGAATACCAGTGATATCGATTTTAAAAGTTGGTGGGCTGAGTTCTATAAAAAAACGTGCACATTTGACGAAACATGTCAGCGAAAAACACCCCGTCACCAAAGAGTTAATTTTAATATTAGCACCTTTCACTATTTTGTTTACAAATCAAAAAAGCCAGGATATGTAACTACTTCTGAATTTATCAACGATATGATCAAGCATATATTCAATTTGAAACAACCTGGAAAGACGAATCCGTCGCTTCCAGCAAAGTTGGCGTACCCAAAAGGAAGTTTCTATTGGCAAGACAAAAATCGATGGTCTTCGTAAGTATATGTCATTCGTCAGTAATGATAGCAAATAATTATTTTATGATAAGATATTGGAATGGGCAGCCGAAGATACTCAGGCCAACGAAGAATAATCACCAACAATATTGTTTTCGAGTTCCGTTAAAGTATTATTTTGAGTTTGGTTAAGATATTTTTAGTTATTTAAGAATTTTTTATATTATTGTAGACAAAGTTTTATTTTGTTTCCCTAAAATTTTATTTTTGTGACTTAGGCCCTTTCTTTCTGCATGGGGCGATTCATCGTAATTTTCCAATTTTCATATGATATATCTAACGATACTGTAAGAAGCAGGATTATTATTATTTTTGTGTATATACTTATATAGAGACGTATATTCTTTTTTGATTGCTATGTAAAATAAAAACACTAATAAATAGAAGAGTGTTTTTGATTCCTGAAGATACAATTTTAACGTGGTGGGATATGGAGGGAATCTTCATCTGCGTTAATAGAAAATTGGCGGTTTTTAGATAGGCAACACCGGAAAAAGTCATTAAAGCCGTCACAAAAATAACAAAATGTGTTCGGCTGCAGATCTCAATATACAAAGAATCTCTAAATTATTTTAAAAGAAGTATGCAACCCCAAAGTGAAACTTTCTTAGAGGGATACTTTTAATTAAGATTTTTTGGAATTCCCAAGTCAGATTCCTGTGCAAAATGACATGGTGCACCCACTGTTAGTAAATGAAGAAGACATAACGCGAATTGCAACACAGAAAAGCACAGAGGTTGTACCAAACATTAAGAGAAGACGTAGAACCAGCAAGGAATGATTTACTGACAATAGTAATCTGTATGGATCTTTAATAGGTGCTATTTTTGCCTGCTTTGACCCATAGTAATATCTTCTATCAACGTCAGCTTTCAGCATATAACTTTTGTGTTCATCATTCTGCAACTAAAGATATGATCATACATCTTGCGTTTGTCTAGGAAGTCAATAATCAGGTTTGACAGGTGTGTTGGACAAAATAACTTTAAAATGGTTTCTCTTTTGCACCATTGAAGTTTGGGGAACTATTTTACATGGTTTGAACAAGAATTCTTATGTAGTGGTCACAGATTCTTGTTGTGCTACAGAAATTTTGCTTTTATTGAGAAGCTAAAGAAAACCACCAAAATACTTCACCCATTTGGGCGAATAGAACTCTTAGCAAATACAACTCTCTTCCAGGGAGGTTTTCAATTATTTTCAGACGAATACCAAAAAGTTAGCTGGTATCGAGCATCAACAACTTTTATAGAGAAATGTTCTCGTTAGAAATTTTTCTTCCAAAATGTGTTTTGTAGGACTTATATAAAAGTCTAATGTCCCACGCTGTTCAACATTCTTTGAAAGTTAAAGTTTTTAAGAATATTTAATTTTACGAATAAGACGTCACGCCCTAAATCTTCACGGAAAAGGGTCTTGCCTTCTGTCAATTAATTCCTTTTAAGTTACCGTAATATTTCTTTGAAAATATTTTAAACATTTGCTTATTATAGATTTTCGTAGAAAAAGAATATCGCTTTTGTCAATTAAGTAACTTTTTTAAAGTACCTGCAATACTTTTTTGAACTTATATTGTAAAGATAAAGAATTTTGTTTTTATGTAATTCCTCTTAAAGGACCTATCACAAAATTTCCACTGGGAATTTTTGGAACATCATTATCTTTTTCTATGAAAACCTACAGAATCCCGCTCTGTATATGCACTGTAACGTGACCTTAAATTACGGTTTTTTTTAGTTTATTAAAGAACTAAGATCTGTTTGGTCCTAGGCCGACTAAGCTCAGTAAGTTGCCTTAGACGAGATAACGAGATAAGACGGTTAACAGAATAAAATTTATTAAACTGTATATTAGAAACGACAAACAAATAGAAAAGTCATAACACAACCTAAGCGTCAATGCCTTTTCCTTAAAAGACACAAAGATCAATAGAAAATGTTACAAGAAAAAAAAGTTATAATTAAATTGTACTAATAATAAACAATATTAAAAATGATAATCAGAAATAATAACATTAAATATTTAAACATTAAATTTAAAATTTCTAAATGCATTTACAAATACGTTATCAAATAGTTCAAAAAGATTTTTATAGAATATTGAGAAAATAGTTGAAGTTTTATCAACCATGGACACTCGATATCGTAATCTGTAACGTAATGTAATGTAAAAATACAAAAATTTTACGAAAACTATTTAAAATTATAATAATAATAATAAATTTATAAATCATCTTTCGATAACAAAAATTTTTAATAGCAAAGAAACAAAAAAAAATTGAAGTTACTTGACATAGAAGAATTTGTTTTACGAAATACAGCAAAGATTTCGGACAAAAACTGATATAGGAAAAACTTACCAACATCTTCTCCTAACTGCAAAAGCTGAAAAAAACCTCTAAAAACGTTGACAGAAAAAAATTTCAATCTAAATCCAGAAACCAATTTTTATTTTAAGAAGCAAAACAAAAAAAAATTATAATCAGATCTACAACAGTTCAAATTACTCTCTACATTTATTATTCATTGAACTACAAAAAAAACGATATATTTTACCAAAAGAACAGCAACAAAAAAAATTATGCGAATGATTGGTATCAAAAATCCTCCTTATGTTTGTTTGTAGAGGTATTAAGCTCTAAATTTATTTAATGTATTTTTAAACTTGGAAGAGGATGATTCGACGCTGATCTTGACGGTAGATATCTACAAGAATCTGGACACAACACGTTGTGTATCGTCTGGTGAACAGTTGAAGAGGAGCCAATAAATTAGGTGGAGATCCCCCAAAGTAAACATGTAAGCAAGTCTTGAGTAAAAGGTGTATTGATGAAGCTTCCTCCCTCCACTCAAGAAAGACTGAACGCGACAAAAGCAAAAAGCAGCATTTAATGAAACAAAGAAAAAAGAAAAGGACCCAAGTCTAACACACTTTCGTCCCGAACAGATTTTTGGTAGCGCACGGTCTGCTTCACGAGGCTATCTAAGATCTTGATTTAAAGAACAAAAAACTTCTATCAATGGCACCCAATTAAAAATCCGATTAGTAAACAAAAGAAAAAGGAAAAATTCAGACAGAATTTTCCACAATTATATACGTAATAAATTCATCTTTCAAGAAATCTAAAAAGAAATAAATCCTTCCCATTTCAACAAAGTTTACTAATAACCTTAACCTCCCTTAGAAACCCCTACGATCAAATTAACTAACCGAAGATCTAAGATCAAATACCATTTACAGGAAGCAATGTAGTAAAAGCTATTCAAATTTCAAAACCTACAAAAGAAGTAAACTTAAAGTTGAAAAATAAATATACCTCGTGTCCCGCTTGCCATATTAATAAAATTTGCAAAAATTTGTCAACCTTAATTGATAAAAGAATAGAAGAGAACTTTAGAAAAATACAATCCAGCATCTTAAAGTGCAGTCCTAAGTATTAAACAACTCTTCATACTAGAGAAAAAAATACGAAAACACGCCGGAAACCCGGATTAAGTTGATTTATTAGGATAACAGGTGATTCATTTACATTTGATTTAATGGCAAAATTGTTTAGTGGTAATGCAGAAGCGTTCCAGGTGTTACTACGTATCATTCATCATGGTGATTATTATTTTATCTACTGTAGGTCTATTAAACAGGTACAGCAGCTTTGTTAAGAGTAAAAGAGTAATATTCAGGGGAAGATGAGCATCTTTTTAACTAATGATTCTCTAGAGAATAACTTTCATTTTGTTGTCATTATAGTTTATGTTTAATGTTCATCAAATCAAGGTTTTCTGCATATTATTATCTATGAATGCTAATATCAAATATCTTCTCTCGTCTTTAGGTTTGTGCAAGACATAGAAACATGCTTTGGAATGTATACGTTTGCGCAATTCATGGCTGGCTTTTGCATAATTTGTATGACAGCGGTTGAACTAACTGTAGTATGTTATAAAAAAACCAAAAAACAAAGGTAAATTAACAAAAACAACTAAACATTTCAGATAAGTCCTACCAGTTTTAAGTTTGTTTGGATGTTCACCTATATGTGCTGTATGTTAATGGAGCTCTTACAGTTTTGTTGGTTTGGAACAGAACTGTTCTACGAGGTACTTCACAATACCAGTACTATTTTATATTATAGAAAATTAAATTGTTAAATATGTTCATAAAAAGTTGATAAAAAATATATAAAATAATATACAGGGTATTCGGGGAGGAAAGTGAAGTAGTTGGAGGATGCGTTCAAGAGGCCGAAGTAAGAAAAATATACCCATAATTATGTCCAAGTTATTGGTTCTTAAACGGTAAGCATTAATCTAGCTAGTGAGTGACTTAAAATCAAAGATCGCACAAGTGTGTTTACAAACAGCAGAGATACCACTAAATTTGAAATGAAACATAATATGGCAGTTTAGAATATTCTCAAAAATATCACTAGCAATCTTGATGTCTCTGTCTATCGACTCGTCTGTTAATTGCTCGGGTACATTGTTTGGATGAGTGATGATTATCTCTTATGTTAGTTATGGCAATTCGATCAAGTATAATGTCTCCATCGTTTACATTTTTGTTGCATAAAAATGCTAACAACGTGAGAACTCATTATCTGTAACAGTTAAAATAGGTCTATTGTACTTATTTTGACTTCCTGAACTCATCCTCGAATATTTCCCTTCCTCCCGAAACACCCTGTACATTTATTTGTAGAATTGTTAATTCAGTTATCCAAAATTTGTGTATTTTATAGCGACTTCTAGATTTTTGTACTTTTGTCTGCAGTATTTTATTTGTTACAGAGTTTAGATCTAATAGACGCAATATATTTAACTGATTGGTACAAATTTGGTCCCAAATCTAAGAAAGCATTACTCATTCTAATGGAACGTTCAAAAAGACCATTGCGTGTGAGAGCTGCGAAATTATTTGATTTGTCTTTGGAAACCTATATGAAGGTACATTACACTCTAATAAGATTCGATTTTATTTTAACATAATAATTTCAGATTTTAAGGGGAGCTTATTCTTTATTTGCTGTACTTCGACATATGATGCATTCAAACTAGAGATAATTCACAATGTTGGAGATTGTGCTGATTTCAATCTTCATTTACGTATTATTGCATAATATCGCTGCTGAAAGCTAAATAGCACTAATTAACTTTTGTAATAGCGTAATAAATAGTTTGCATTTTAAATGAACCTTTTTTGTTTAAAATAACTATGTGACAAAATGTTTTTAAAACAAAATAGGTGCCCTATATTTTTGCAAAGTCTAATATTAATTTGTTATAATATTACTAATTAACATGCTTATAAAGGCTTTTGCTATATTTACTTCCATAACATGTTATTTTCAACAAATTACAAATTCAATTTATGTGTTTGAATGGACATACTATACACTACCCACTAATAAATAGGCACTCCGTTCAGAAATGCAAATAATACTAATATATAGATTATTATATGTTAGCAATCTGCAATTGTAAATACCCCTATTAATCATTGATATTGATATTTATACCCCTAATACAATTTATGTATGCGATAGGAATCTTTATAATTTACTAGAGTATTAAAAGCATTGTTAACCCTTTATCTTAACGCAATTTATCTCACATCACCAACCATCTGTGAACAAGCAAATAAATTAAATAAAAAAAATGGAAGTCGTGTAGCTCACTTATTCATTATTTTATTTTTAATAACAATAATACATTATCGACCTTATGCCAAAGTGCCGTTTTCAGATTCTTTCTTAAAGCTTTATCTGGTCTTCTTTCCACATTATGATTACTTTACCATGAATGCCTTAATCTGTTTTGTACAGTGCTTGTTACACAATTAGTTTCTAATTGTTTTAACGGTTTGGTCAATACGTTTGAAACTTTTTCCACAGATGGGTATTCTTACTTCAGGCATTTTTTGTCTATTGTTCGATTTTGATAACTGCAATAGTTTAAGCAGAAAAGACAATTTTGATTTACCTTCCGGCATGCAATGTAAATGACCACGATTTACATAGATACAAAGATTAATCCGTCGTAGAAAACTAAACTGCACTCCTTCCATGATTACAGCATCGTTTTTAAAAGTATTTATTGCATCTTGAATGCGCCTCCACACTTCCTGTTCTGTGTCTACTAATTTGGAGTACACCATCGGTTACAAGGCTCCCCATAAGAGAAAATTCAACGGCCTCATATCAGGAGAACGTGGTAACCAGTTTACAGGAGCATCATTGGTGATTGAAATAATTACGAACATTTAAGGTGAAATGCAAAGATGCCCCATTATGCTAAAACCACATATCTTGGGGAAGTTCCAGGAACAGATCTTCTAATAAATCAGGTAATGTATTTTGGAGATGTTCTAAATAAATTTTGTCATTTAATCCGTGCGGTAAAATAACGGAACCAGTAATAAAATTACCGATGATTCCTGACCACACGTTAATCTTGAATTCATGCTAGTAATGGATGTCATAATGACTAAGACATTCTTCCAGCTTCCAAAGCCACGCTTATCTACTTGGACTTCACTTGTACATACGCAACAGAAAATAATGAGACACCAAATCGATTATATAGTATGCGTTAATAAAAGATACAGAATTTTAATACTATCAGTGAAAACACATCCCGGGGCTGACGTGCCTTTAAATCACAACTTGCTGGTAGGAGAAATACGAATGCCTTTCAAACGAACAAAGAAACCTAACAAAACCACAATAAGGACAGATCATCAAAAGCTAAACTCTAAAAAATTTTACCAAGAAGTAACAAGTGATACTAAAAAAAAGCCACAAAATACAATGATCATAGAACGATTAGCTTGATGAGCCACGTTTTAAAAATCTTTCTAAGAATGATACATACTAAAGTTTATAAAAAGATTAATTGTAAAACTGGAGAAACGCAATTCGGCTTCAGAAGCGGTCTAGGCACACGTGAAGCACTATTCTGTACACAAGTTTTAATTCAAAGATGCCAAGACGTTAACCACAGCGTATACAGTGCTCAATGGATTTGAAAAAAGCATTTGATCGAGTTCAACATGACAAATTATTGCAAATTCTAAAAATCACAGAAATAGATGACAAGGATATTCGAATAATAGAAAACTTGTATTGGCATTAGTCAGCGAATGCCCGAGTGGGAAACCGGCTACCAGATGAAATAGAAATTAGAAGAGGTGTAAGACAAGAATGTATCTTATCTCCGCTTCTCTTTAACTTATACTCTGAACAATTTCCAAAGAAGCTTTGAACGATACTAACGCTGGAATAATAATGAATGAGCAAGTGATCAATAACATCCGATATGCTGATGACACTTTGATATTGGCAAACTCTAATGAGCAACTGCAAAAACGCAATGAATAAAATAAATAACTCATGTAAACGCTATGGGCTAAAACTCAACAAAAGCAAAACTAAATACATCAAAATAAACAAGCAGGATACTGCTCAGGATGGCCGTATACAAATTGATGGCACGAATCTCGAAATAGTAAATGAATTGCCCTACCTGGGAACGATAATTAACAATAAGAGGGACACAAGCTTTGAAATTAAAAGTAGAATAGTTAAGACATGAGCAGCTTTTGTAAAAATAAAGCAAGTTTTAATCAGTCACGATTTAAATATAAACCTCCAAGTAAGAATGCTAAGATGATATGTTTTTCCTGTACTGTTGTACGGGGTGGAAGCATGGAGCGTCACAGATGCGCTACTAACACGTTGCAGGTTTTCGAAATATGGACTAATCGACAGATGTTGAACATCAGGTGGATTAACTAACAAATGAATCTGTTCTACAACGTCTCAACGTCTCAACAAAAATAGTAATTACAATAAAGAGTACAAAATTAGAATATTTGAACATGTAATGAAAAACCCTAAAAATTAAGCCACTTTATACCTGATAACTCAAAGCAAAGTACAGGGTAAAAGATGTGTCGGACAAAGGACGACTTCATGGTTTAAAAACCTGCGGCAATAATTTGGAAAGACAAGCCTGCAGCTATTTCGAGCAGCCGTAAATAAAACCATAGCCAATATGATAGTTCTTTTATAACTCTAACTCCAATTGCTGAAAGCACTCTTTTGTTATTTAAAAAAATAGACATATTTTTAAGATCTTTGACGTCCGGTAGCGCCTTAACAGAGCACTTTTGGATAGAGGTAAGTTTGGTTAAATCGTTCTATTTTGGTCTAAGGAATATGGGTCGGGCGTTGTACAGACCTTCTAGCGACACCCTGTATAACTTAATAAATTCAAATTAAAGATTCTTCGTGTTTTCACAAAACTTTGTTTATTTTTATTTATTTCCAATAATGTTGTAGAGGTAATAAACTTTGCTTACTTCCAATTTATTTATTTAAAATTATAACTAGGCACATATCTAGTTTACTATATTACTGTTAGATCTCCCTCTTTTTACAATTCTATGCATGCAACAATAATGGGTTTGCTTACATTTATAATTTTGTAATTTTGCAGGTGTTTTAACTTGCTCTAAATTGTCTTCAATATTCGAATTTAACACAATTCAAGTAAATGTAAAAACTATTGTTATTGTATTTGTAAAATCTTCTTAAGAATTTTCTATTCCTAATGTTTTATTTTTCATTTGCTCTGTGTTATGTGTTTGTTGTATCATACTGGGCTATTTCTTTGAAATCAATTAAATAAATTTATGAATTAATAAATATTTAGAAATAGTTTTGATTATGGAAGAATGCAAAAAAATATCAGCAATGAAAGTCAAAGAATTAAAATCAGAATTGGAAAAGAGAAATATAGATAAGACTGGCAATAAAAGTGAATTAGTAAATAAACTACGACAAGCTTTAAATTCTAGTTTTGTGAATGAAGATAATGGAGTAGAGATATCAGAAGAACAAGTTAAAAAGCAACGTAAAAATATTGCACGTAAATATGTTAACAGTTATCAAAATAAAATACAACAGATAGAAAAAAAGGTTAAAATATTAGAAAAGATGGTGGTTCAATTAAAAAAGAAATTAATAAACAGATTACAACAACAGCGACAGCAAGTAGAAGCAGCTAAAAAAAGTAAAGAAACAGTTAAAAAAAGTAAAGATAAGGAAGAGAATTCAGATTATACAAAGAAAAGCCGGTCAGACAAAAATGAAAACAGAAATGTGACAAACATATCACCGCAGATTAAGAATATTCAAGAAATAGAAAAAGTAAATGTGGACGAAGAATGTGTTAAACCGATAAATAATTTAAAATCGAATGTGTTAATGGTAACAGATAGCCATGGACGTAATTGTGCAAGAATGCTAGACGATTTATTAGAAAATGATAATGTTTTAGTAAAATGTGTTATTAAGCCGAATGCAACTCTTGATAAAGTGGTGGAAAACGTAGGTGAACTATGTAGCACGTTTGATAAAAAGGATTTTGTTATTATCTGGGGAGGAATACACAACGCTATGAATGGCAAACGAATTAAATATGAAGAGATTCTGAAAGTGTTTAATGAGTTAAAAAATACAAACGTAATTTGTTTATCTGTTCCTTACCGGCAGGGGCGAAAAGTATTGAATCAGTTGATATACGAAATAAATAGCAAATTGTTTGAAGCCAGCCAAGAAAGTTACAATGAAGTTAACTTTCTGGATTCAAATTCCTTATTAACAACAAAATCGTACACAGCGCATGGTTTGCATCTAAGTAAATTTGGCAAGTATAATTTGTGTAAAAGCATTGCGAATAATATTACTACTAGTATTAAGTTGCAGACAGGTGAAAATTTAATATGTAAGGAGTTCGTTAATTATGGGAATTTAATAAAAATTGTTCCAATCAACATAATGAAAGACGAAACGGTGATAAATGGAAATGAAAAAACTGAAAAATCCAAAGCTACAGATCGAGACGCAGCGTTGAAGGTGTGTACTCCACAAACACATGAAGATAGTGCTGAATTTATCCAGTATTACCAAAATTGACAAATAAAGAAAACCCTTTTTTATGAAAACAAATTTATGCAACGCGAATAAACGTAACAGTGACTGTATTATTTATGTTAATATACGTAGTCTATTAAAATATAAAAATGACATTGAAACGCTAATTTGTAAAAACTTTAAGCCGCTTATTATTAGTTTATCAGAAGCACGCGTAACAGACGAAATTGAAGACGTTGAAATAGCAATTAGTGGATATAACAGTATAAGGTGTAATTCAAAAAGTAGGAATACAGGGGGAGTAGTAACGTATATTCGAAAGGATGTAAAAGTAGGATCAGTGAAGAACGACATAAAAGAAAGTAACTTTTGGTTTTCAACTATAATGTTAACTGTATCAAAAAATAAAATGTTCTTAGTGTCTACCTATCACTCACCCACAGCAAGTGACTGTGAATTCTTAGATAATTTTGAAAATCTGTGCGAGGAATTAATTACAACAGGGTTAGCTATTGTTTTTATAGGGGACTTTAATATTAATGTGTTAAATGATTATACTTATTCGATAAGGTTAAGAGAGATAATACAGAATTTTGGAATGAAACAGATTGTTACGGAACCTACAAGAACTACTAACACTAGCGCTACATTAATAGATTTAGTAATTACTAATGATAATAATTTAATAGAAGCAGAAGTGCTTTATATGCCTAAAATCACAGATCATGATATTGTTAAAATTAAATGGAAAAAGCCTGTTTATGTTGAAAACAAAACGCGGTATATTACGACGCGCAAAATTAAAAAAGAAGATTTTGATATAATTTGTGAGCATTTAATAAAGAAAGAATGGATATATAGTAGTGTAAATATTAATTACGTTACAGAGAAGTTTCAATCAAATATAAATGAAATTTTAGATAGTGTAGCACCAAGTAAAACGGTTAAAAAGAGAAATAATATTTACAGTTGGTATAATACTACAATCAGTTTAGCGCAGAAAAGACGTGATCTGGCATATAAAGCATTCAAAACTTCAAAAAACATAAATGATTGGAATGTATATAAAAAACATAGAAATGAAGTTATTAAATTAATAAAAACAGCCAAAAAGCAGGATTTAGAAAAGAGAATTGATAGTTGTAAGAATAACTCTAAGAAAATGTGGGATGTAATTAAAAAAATAACTAAGGGCAAACCAGAATACCTACCAACCAATATTAAATTTGACGGCAATATCAATATCGCAAACAACCTAGCTGATGCGTTTAATCAATTTTTTATTGAAACTCTAACTGAAATTGCGAAAAGTATTCCCCAAATAACTTCAAAGCAAGACACTAATTATCTTTGTCCAACAACTAGCGAGTTATGTAACTTTAGAACGATATCTTTGTAAGAGTTAAAAGCAATTGTTGTAAATTTAAAAAATAAATCAAGTGTATCCTGTATTAATGCTGAATTCTTAAAAAATACTTTCGATGTTTTGGGATATCCATTACTTAATTTAATCAATACTTCACTACAATTTGGTAGGTTTCCTGATTTGTTTAAAGTGAGTACCATTGTACCTATACCTAAAGTAAAAAATACTGTAAATGCTAACGAATTCCGACCAATTAACATGTTACCCACATGTGAAAAAATTCTTGAAATTGTTGTTCATCGACAGATTGTTGAGTATTTCGAGGACAATGGATTACTTATGGATAGGCAGTCAGGTTTTAGAACACAACATTCTTGTGAAACATCGCTGCAACTTGTCTTAACAGAATGGAGAAATGAACTGGATAGGAATAACGTCGTTATAGCTATTTTCTTGGATCTAAAAAGAGCTTTCGAAACAATTGATAGAGATAGGTTAATAAAAAAGTTATATCAGTATGGTATCAAAGGAACAGTTTTAGACTGGTTTAAAGACTATTTGACAAACAGAACTCAAGTCGTTAGGTATGGCAATGTTGTTTCTAGTCCGAGGGAGTGCTTTCTGGGGGTTCCGCAGGGTAGTGTCCTAGGACCGCTCCTATTTATTATATACATGAATGATATAAACAACGTTTTGAAGAGTAATAATAACAATATTATGAATATTAATTTGTTTGCTGATGATACCTTAATTACAACATGCGGCAATAATATTCCCAAAATGATTAATGTAGTCAACCAAAATCTTGAAAATTTAAGTAAGTGGTTAATTATAAATAGATTAAAATTAAATACTAAAAAAACCAAATGCATGGTAATAGCTACAACCTCTAATCTTAAGAAAATTAAAGATACACCCATTGAAATTAAAATTGAAGGAGATACATTAGAATTAGTACATGAAATAAAATATCTAGGAGTTTTAATAGATCGGCATTTAAAATTTGGTAGGCATTTAGAAGTTACAATGAAAAAAATTGCGAAAAAATTGCGTTTTTAGCTAGAATAGGAAAGAATTTATCAGTTTGGGCAAAAACATTAATATATAAAACTATAATACAACCGCATTTTGACTATTGTAGTTCAGTATTTCTATTATCGGGAGAGTCGCAAATAAAGAAATTACAGATTTTACAGAATCGCGCTATGAGGGTCATATTACAATGTAATAAATATACGCCAATTAAACTAATGCATGATCAACTATCATTTATACCTGTCGGTGAAAAAATAAAGAAGAATCTTTTAATACTTATGTATAAAATAGTAAATGGAATGGCACCAACATATCTTAAAGATTTCGTAATATGTAATAATGATGTTCATGGACACTACACTCGCGGAATTGATAAATATAGGACAATTACTGTTACTACGAGAAATAGCTGTAAAACTATTTTTACGGAAGGCCTTAAACAATTTAATAATTTGCCAGATGAGATAAGAACTTCCCCAAATTTAAATACATTCAAAAGTAAGTTAAATAAATACAAAATAAATTAACAGTGTATTCCTGGTGTTATATGATGTTTTTATAAATTAATATTGTTTGTTATTTACTGCTTTATTGTGTATTTCCAGTTTGATATAATGTTAACTGTTATTTATTGTTAGGGTATATTTCTTGTTATATTTAATGTTAATTGTTAGTTATGGTTTAAAATAATTTTAATATGTAAATTGTAAGGATAATTTTATTATTGAATGTACAAAGAAATAGCATGGCTAAATATACAACTTTATATTATTATTATCAATGTATGATCTACTATCTCCTTTTTGCACAATGTAAAATTTAGATCTAAAATCTTCTTCTGTTATTTTTCCTGGTTCCCATGTTTTATTATTTTGTCTTTCTATGATTACATTGTCACCACTACTTAATTCTTTTAAATATTTTGAATTTTTATTATAATAATATTTTTGATTACTTAGACTATTTTTTAAATACCCTTACATTTTTAAATTCTGTTTTTGGAAGTAATAAATCTTCCATTATAGGTACTAAACCTTTTTAAATCTACGCCAAATAATAATTAAGCTGGTGAAGGCACATTTATATTAATCGGAGTGTCCATATTTATATTCTAACAATGATAAATAAAAATCGTCGTTATCTTCAAATGCTTTTTTTAAATAATTTCTTCATGACGTTCAATAAACCTAGTGGACCTCGGATAATTAAGACTATTGGTTTTATAAACTATTTTTCCATTCTTTAAGGAAATTTTAAAAATTATGATTTGCAAAATCACAACCATTATCTGTATAAAGAATAACAGGTTTACCATGTCATGCAAAAATTCATTTAAAATAAACTATAACATCACTAGTGCTACCTCAAAGTGACTCCTTGAGGATCAATCAAACTATCAGTAAAATAGTCTTTATCTTGGTAATAAAAAAGATTAGCAACTATATACTGCCAGGTGTTTCTTTGGATATTACAATTTCTTTTTGTTGACTATTTTGAAATTGCAAAACTAGTTAATGCTAGTAAACTAATTCTTTCGCTGTAATAATGTTTTTTCAATACCTAAATGATCATAATGTAATCTATTAACGATATCTTTTCTAACATTCTTTGGAATTATGATATGATTAGTTTTAAGTAATAAATGTTTCATTTTTGTTACTTCATCTCCAACATTCCAATATAATTTCAGGTGATCTGATAACTGATTTTTATTATTTATTTGGCCATCTTTCTTTTATTTTTTTTAAGTTCTATTAATTCTAGATCTCTACTTGTTTCTTGTTTTATTCGGTCAAAATTTTTGTGGACTAACAATCATGTAATTAACAGAACTTATTTGTGTTTCCAACTGAAATTCAATTAATTGAGAAATTTCATCGTTCTCACTACTTCCAGATAAAACATCAGCTAAATGCAATTGTGAACCTGGTTTATACTTAACTTCAAAAGCATAAACTTGTAAACTCATTAATAATCTCTGTAATCTTAAAGGACACTTATTTAAAAGCTTTTTGAAGATAAAGATTTATGATCAGATTCAGCTACAAATGATTTACCATAGAAATATTGATCAAATGTTTGACAATCAAATATAATTGGTAGTATTTCTTTTTCAGTTTGAGCATATTTACACCAAATTAGAGTTTTCGAAGCATAAGCAACTGGTGCATTATTTTTAAGTAAGGCTGTCCTTAAACCTTCTTTGGAACTCTCTACTGACAAAACTATTGGTTGTCTTTCATTAAAATATTGTAATACAGGCTTTTGCGATAGTAACTCTTTGAGTTTATTAAATTTTTTACATGTTCTTCAGTCCAATACCAAGCTACAATTTTTTTTATTAACTGTCCTAAGTTATAAGTTAAGCAAGACAGGTTGGATGTAGACTGCGCAACATATGTGATCATTCCTAAACATTTTTGCAATTCTTTAGTATTTTGAGAATCTTAAATGTTTTTTTATTAGGGTAGCTCTGTCTTCATTTACTCTAATTCCATTTTTAGAAAGCATTTCACCTATATATTTTATTTCTTTTAGTTTAAATTTACATTTATTCTTGTTAAATGTTACATATCTTTCTTTAGCTCTTTCTAATACCCTGTATAATATTTTATCATGTTCTTTTTCATCTTTTGCATAAATTATTAAGTCATCTAAGTAAAGTATATCTTAATACCTCTAATATCTTTTAAAAGTTCTTTGAAAAATCCTAGGTGCAACTGGCATACCACAAGATAGTCTTTTAAAACAAAATCTCTCAAATGGAGTAATAAATGTTGTCAGCATTGAAGCTGCCCCCGAAAGCTCAATCTACCAAAAACCTTTATCATCCAAAATTCTAAAAAATTAGATCGTGCAAGATCATGGGTTAAATCCTCAAATGTTGGCAATTTATAATGTTCCCTAAGTAAGAATACATTTAAATTCTTTGGTTTTTTTCACAAAAAAAGTATAATGAATAAGTTGGTTCAGTTACTTCTCTAATTATATCATCTTTAATTATTTTATTTAATTCTGACTCTAACTGAAAATGTACTTTACGGCGAGTAGAAATTAATAATAATAATAATAATAATAATAATAATAATAATAAATAATAATAAAATTCTTTATTAAATTAGGCCGATTCTATTACAAATGTAAAGTAAGTAAGTAACACACAAAGTAACATCCTAACCTACTTATTTAATCACAAGGCGGAGTTCAGTAGTAAATGATGTTCTTCCACTCAGCCTTGACAAAAAAATCAAAATATAATTTAGCAAAATAATACAAAACAAAAACAATAACACAACATGGAATTATTTTGAAATAATAATAATAACAACAAAAGGGAGTGGCACAGCAAATTGATTATGATGACAAATTCCTGATTACGTCAGTGCAAACCGAACTGTTTATTCTTTAAGTATAAATGATACTGAGATTTAAACTTTTGTGAACTAACTTGAAGGCAAAAAGAAGAGTACTGTAAAATCTTGCAATGTCATACGAAAATCACCTTTGAAAAAATGAAGTACTATGTGATGGTACAGTTAAAAGTCCTATGTGCTTCAAGTTAAGATGATGAACATCAGCTCTAAATGTTATTCGATTATATAAATATCCAGGATACCGTTTGACAGTAACTTTAAAGAACAGTAGTCCAGTATGTAAAAGCCTACGGCTGTTCATATTCAACTATTCGATCTCCTTTAGCTTATACGAGACATGTTCCGTTTTCCTAATACCGTAAAAAAACCAGATGCACAAATTTTGTAACTTTTGAATTTGGTTGACTGTAGCTATTGTTAAACAAGGACCCTAAACTGCATGACAATACTTCAGTTGTGATAATACTATGATGCCACATAACCTTTTCTTAAGAACTACATGCAAATAACTGCAATTAGGGAAAAGCCTCTTTAAATTACCATATGCTTTCTGAAGGCGTTTGTTCAAATACAGGTCAAATCTAAGATTGGCATCGATAAGAAGACCCAGATTCTTTACACTGTCCACGAAAGAAATAATCACGTCATTAATAGAAATATGCGCAAATTCTTTAACGGCAATGCGTTGCCTTTTCCTTGCAAAGCCTATACATACAGTCTTAGTGGGATTAATTACTAAAGAATATTTTGTAGAGATTTCTACTAAATTCTTTAAATCCTCATTTATAATAAAGGTCCCATTATCGAGCCTTGAGGAACTTCCATCCGTAACTGCAACGCTTCAGAGGAAACACCATCCAAAGTTACTTTTTGTGTTCTGTTACTTAAATAACTTCAAATTCATTTGACTGCCCGTAACGATAAACCAACATAATACAAGATGGATAGTAGAATTTTGTGATTGATCATGTCGAAAGCTTTACTGTAATCTAGGAGCACGAGTATAGTACACAATCCATGGTCCGAAGTTTTCATAATATCGTCCGTAATTTTCAGAAGAGCTGTCGTACAACTATGATCTGGCCTAAAACCCGACTGTATTTCAGGGAGTGTGTTATATTTCGTGACGTATTCTCTAATTTGTTTATTTATTATTCTTTCAATCGTTTTGGATAGTGTTGGGAGCAAACTACTGGGACGCAAGTCTTTGTAAGAGGTCGGTTGTGAAATTTTTGGTAGTGGAACGATAACTGCCTGTTTCCAAGCAGTAGCAAAAGTAGACGTCTTCAGAGAAGCATTGATAATACGAGTGATGTGTAGGGAAGGATGTGAGAGCAACACATCTTTAAGAGAGTTATATTTAAGCCATCAGCACGAGTTGATTTTGATGTTATCTAATTTAATACTTTGGAGACGTCTTCTCCTCTTACGCTAGATAAACACAAATGATTTTCGAAATTTCTCATACGATTATTATCATAAAATTGGAGCACATCATTGTCGGGTAAATGAGAGGCGGGAAGGGCTTGACAAAATAGTTAATAATTTTATTTACGTCTCTAAGTACCGGTGGTATATTTTTAGACTAGTTATTGGTAACAATACTAAATTGTTTCAGATTTCTTTGTAATAATTTAGTATCTTAGTAAAGTAGTAAAGTTCCTCAACGTTTTATAATTAATCTTTAAAGTGAGTTAAATCACGTGTATGTTTGTAACGTTTTAAAGCCTTAGTTCGTAATGTCATCATCAATTTAATAGTAGGAGTTATCCACGGTTAAGGAGGTTTACTAAATGTTGACTGTTTTAAAGGAAAGCGAATTGATGGTTCGTAATTATTTTTCAATTTAAAATTGCAAGGTTTAGTTTTTATTTTACCAGTTCTAACAAATAGGTCATTGTAGTTATTAAAAACCTGCATTTCCGTAAGCAAACTAACAACTACTTCTATTTATTAATTTCAGATTTTCTACAGCTTTTGATTTTTAAATTACAAAATTTAAATCACAGATGTATTTCATTATTAAACACAGAAACCAATAACATTCAATTTACCTCCAAAATTAGTTTCATTACCTAACTGTTTAAATAAATATTCTGGAATTACGTTCTGCTGTAAGCCGGTATCTAATTTCATGAAAATTACTTTATTGCAATATAAGATTTTTACTTTTTTATACCAATCTCTGACACGCATTACCAAAACTTTTATTGAAATTTCTTGACAGTTAATATTTCTGCTGACTAAATGAATACCCATAACCATTATTTTCAATTTTCTTACGACCAAAAGGCATTTTTCTATTGTTGTATTGTGAAGCACTTAAAACAATTTCTACTTTTATGATAATTGAGAGTTTGTTCTTGATTGATTCGTTAAATTCTCCGTATTCTTATCTGCTCTTTCGGCTGTTTGTATTAGTCTATAGTGTACCTGTAAGTGTAATATAGGTTCTTGCAATAATCTGCTTCTGATTTTTTTATTATATATTCCACAAACCATTCTATCTTCTTCTTCTTTTTCTTCTTCCACGTTACAGGAATTAGGCATTAGCCTGTTCCGTTTACACAAAAGATATTAAGACCACCGTGTTCTTGGTCGGTCTATTTCTCTCCATCCTTTCTGATTATAGCTGAGGATTTTCTTGGGTAATCTTTCGTTTGTCATTCCGTTCACATGCTGTCTCCATCGGTCTCTGTATTCAGTTATTCTCTCATTAATATTGTATACATTCGCTTAATTCCGTATGACTTCTTTCTAATTAGATTTCTTCTTGTACAGTTTTTTACTCTTCTCAGGAATCTCATCTCTGCCGCTTGTATTTTACTGTCGTCTTTCTTTCTGTTCACCCAACTTTCGCTTCCGCACATCAACTTCGTCATGGTCTTGTAAAATTTTATTTTTGTATCTTTGCGAGTTTTATAGTTCAGAGTCCTCTTTATTGTGCCAGATATTGCTTGAAATTTATGTATTTTTCCATATATGTCGTTATCATTTTCATAGCTCGTGTTGCAGCTTAAATATTTAAAATGCGACACCTGTTCAATTGCTTTGTTGTCTATAACTATTTTTGACCGTACCGGATATTTGCCCATAGCTTTTATCTTGTGTAATGAAATTTTAAGATTATATTCTGTACACATTTGATTTCATCGATGTATTGCTAATTGGAGTTTATCTTCAATTTCTTCTATTATTGCTTTGTCATCCGCGAATAATAGTGAACTTAAGCTAGTGTGTCCGTCTATTTTTATTCCGGGGTATTCCTCCGATTCCCATTTATTTAAAAGCGGTGGGTGAGAGAGAGAGTATCCCTGCCTCGCTCCTTAATTGATTATTATCTCTTATATCCTTTTCTCACCTGTATTTATAACTATCTTTGTTTCGCGATATAAGCTTTTGATCGCCCATATGAGATGTTGTGGGTAGCTACTGTCGTTCATTATTGCCCATAATTTGCTGCGATCGACTTGATCGAAGGCTTTTTGGGAGCCTATGGAAGCGATGTAGGTTTCGAGATGTAATTCTCTACGTTTTTCTATGAGCCGTTTTATTCTACAGATATTATCGCTGCTAGAGCGTCCGTACTGAATCCACTTTATTCTTCTTGCAGACGTGCTTCAGCTATGGCTTTTGTTCTGTTATTTAGGATCCTAGAATAGATTTTGTAAACGGCATTCAGTTGTCCTTTTTAAACAGAGAGATAACTTCCGCTGTGTTCCAAGAGTTTGGAATTTCGCATCTTTGCCAGCACATGTTAATGAATAAGATGTATAAATCTGAGATGACGGAATGTACCCGCGTACCTAATTAATTCTGTGTTCCTTTTATCGATTCCTGTAGTTTTTCTATTTTTTGTTCCTTCGAGCGCCTTTTGTAATTCACTCAGTTTTATGTCGTCGACTTTTTACAAAGTCTCTTTCGTCGTTAGAATTGGTGTCATTGTTTTCAGCATCTTCTTGTTTACACCATAGTTCTTTATACTGTGCAATCCACTGATCTTTAATTATATTCAATTTCGCCGTGTCTTTTTCCGTCTGATTCATATGTTTCATTACTCTGTATGCTAGTGTTTGTCTTCCATGTATATCGTGTTCAATATTAGATATGAACTTGTCCCAAGTTACTTGACGTGCTTGTCGTGTAAGTTGCCTAGTGTAGTTTCTCTTTTGGTTGTAGTGACTTTTTTGCTTCTAGTGTATTCTTCTGCCATTCTATCTTTTATTAATTTTCCTTTAACTTTTCCAAAATCACAACTTTAAGGTACTCAGATCATTAAAAATATGTCAAATGGTTTTCTTTCCATTTGTGTTGAAATTCTGCCTTTCTCCACTCAGATTAATCTTTGGTGCAAAGTAATTACCAAATTCTTTCATAATTATTTCTGAATTATTTCTATCATTGTTTTTCATGTCGAAAGTTTCAAAAATTCCACCTGCTTCTTCATCAATACAATATAATAGACGAGCTGCTTAAACATCTTGCAACATACAATTCATAATTCTTCTTAAATGTTTTCCAGTTAATTTCTAACTCTCGTTCAAGGTTCGCTTTTTTAGGTGGTGTTACTTTGTTTTTGCTTCTATATTTGAGTATTTAAAATCGAGGCTGCGCCATGTTATATTTATTTATATAACTATATAAATTCAAATTAAAGGTTCTTCAAGTTTTCACAAAACTTTATTTATTTTTATTATTTACAATAATGTTATGGAGATAATAAATTTGTCTACATCCAATTTGTATATTTAAAATTATAACTATAAGTATCTAATTTACTATATTACTATTACACACAAAATCAATACCTTAGCGCGACACAACATATTATAAGAGGATAGAAAAAACGAAAAACGGCGTCAAAAAAAATAACAAACTAATTAATAGAAGATTTAATAATGAGAAACCAGCAGTTTGGTAAAGACCATTTTGGAAACTGAGGCACAAAACAATAAAATTAACACAATCAGCATCAAATTGTGGTTGTAAATGACATTCTCAGTGATTTTAATTACAGAAAAAAATTTAAAATAAATCATAAATCAAGATTTCTTTAAAAACAATTTATGAAAATTAATATTTATTGTATCACTTAAACTTTAAACAATTAGAATCCCATGGAGAAATTCAAATCATCAAAATGTGAATTTTACTTGAAAGAATTAATGTAAATACAAAAAAAAGAAACAAACGAAAGAAAAATTTTTAAGATAATCTCGTGCTGCAGGGAAGTTGCATCACGTATTAACCCAAAAACTGCGTGATCCTCTAGATTATCTACATCAAAGAAATCCCTTAATAACGATTCTACCTGCAGATAAGAAGATAAAAGAACTTACAGAACACTTTAAGGTTATCTTATGATAATCAAAAAAGAAAAATATCAAGGCTTACCAATTAAGTAAAGCTTAGCAACACATTATTTGGGATCATTCTTAAAAAACAGAAGACAAAATTCCTTTATTAAATATAACGTCTCTAAGAAACTTTAAAAGAGTAAGAAGTTCAAATGGCATTAGTTTTCATACAATCTTAACAATATGCCAGTGACAAACGGGGATGTATCAAAATTATAATATAATGAGGCCTATTTACTTATTTACTAGAGCATTTTGCTGAAAATGCATAGTAAGACACGTTTTTGATAATACTTGAAGTTAACACCAACTATTACATAATATAAACAATCTCATCAAAATAGAAACAAAATTTTAACTTTTTTTATTCTTTTCAAACGCCTACTGTACTAATTACGGTTATTTTAATGCCTAGACATCTAGAGGGAAAACTTGAAAAGAAAAAATATTGTAATAACTATTCCTATTAAATTAGTAACCACCAAGCATCCTAATTCTTATTTTAAAGTATCCCCCTAAAATTGTTTGTTTTCGTAAGTAGATAATTATTACTTCTATTCTTATAAAATTAGTTCCTTTTAATTAATTTAATTCTTTTCCGTCTTTAAGTACCCTCAATTATCTTTTGTTACAAAATCTGTCGTTATGGAAACTCGAGAGTATATAAATGAAACTGGCTGTTTAATTCTCAAGTGGTTTCATTTATATTTTAGGAAAGCTTTACCCCTAGTCACAATGGCGGTAAATCCAATGAAGTATTTTTCCGCAAATCTACTCTGTGCAAAATTGTTTGGATACTGGTCGCCTAAGAATAAATTCAAAGCTAAGATTTATAAAATATATACAGTTTTTATGTATGTTACGTTGGTGGTACCAATTCCCGTAGGGTCGATAATTTACTTTCTCACTAAAGAAAGTCTTGATGTTATGGAAATAGCTGACAGCGCTTACATGGTATCGGAATTAACCGCGTACGCATTTCGTATGGCGTTTTGGCTTGAACGAGAGGAACTAATTAAACGAACATTTTACACGTTATGCAACCCTATTTTTAACAAACGAGAAGATTTAGTAAAAGGATCGGCGATTAAAGCTTTAAGACTGTTTCAGATGTTTATGTTATCTTGTATGATTGCTCTGTTCGCATGGGCAGCTATTCCATTATTTGCGAAAAAAAGGATTTTGCCGTTGGAAATATGGTATCCATTTGATCCTTTAAAATATACAATAGGATATGTATTTGTTAAGTACATATATTTCTAGGTAAGTAAAATTTCTTTTTTTGTATTTGCTGATAGTTTCTAGAAGTGAAATGATCAGCACCAATAGAGCTTGTTAACAAGCTGGAAAATTTCAAATATTCTCAAAAATTGTAATGAACTACATAAATTAAAAAAATTCTTTATTAAAAAATTGCTATTTTTAAACTTTTAATTTTATATTAACTTTGCTGGTTGCACCATTATTAATGTTGCCACCGGGAGTGCCGTAGCAGGATTAATGATTCATGCGGCGGGACAACTACAAATTCTGAAAAACAATTTGAAACAAATTAGCGATTCTGCAAACGTCATTCTTGAAAGAGCATCCCATTCGCAGCAAAATCTGGAAGAAATGCTGGATATCACATTATATGCAAAGATAGTATCGTGTGTTCACCATCACGAGATGATTGCTCAGTAAGTACATTCTTTGTTTATTATATTTCATCTTTTGATTTTGTATTTAAAAAACAAATTCAAGAACATTATTATGTTTACGCAAAGGAATATCTTTATAAAATATTCTGCAAAACGTAATTTCTCCTATTTACCGAAATACAAGTAGCTGACTCTCACACAAGTTTACAAACATGCATATGCTGGATATTTGTATTATGGCTGAAAACGAAATGTTGAATACATCATAACGAAAAAGTTTTGAAGTGTTTAATGTGAGTTTAAAAAGTAATATTTAACAACAAACAATACGACAATGCTTTGACAGTAATACTAGGCTGTTGAATTTACTTTTCTTAGGGTGCGTTCTCTTCAATAACAGTGCAAATGAATTGTTTACAAAAAGCCGTCAAGCTAGATATTTCTAGTTCTTCCTCAAATCGCGTTCTTTGTTAGTATTTCGAAATGTAAAAAAATATTATTACAAGAAATGGATTTTTGACATATACTAAACAAATCAAAAAATAAATAAAAACGTAGACAAATGTGCTAACATTGATCACTCTTGAAAAATGTTTATACAGAGTGATCATTTTAAAACTTCCAACCTTGAATAACTCTTTAATTAGTAAAGTGATCAAAAATCGCTAAAACATGTCGATTTTGTTTTGAACGGGGACATTTAATAACATACTCTGGTCAGTTGGGAAACTTTCACCCTCCCCCCGAACCACCCCCTTCCCAAAATTCTAAATGGCACTACCCCAAGTATGATACATCATTTTAAAGGGTATAAGATTCTCAATCTTTTACATCAAAGAAAATCAAAATCGACCCAGCCGTTCGTGAACTAGAGATAGAAATGTATTTAATTTAATCAATACATTTCTGTCTCTAGTTCCGGTAACTGATAGAAACTGGAAAGCAAACAATGTGTTTCTATGGTTTACCATTTAGCTGATATAACTCGATGTGTTTCAGAAAATCGGTGGTATTTTCTGACAAAATCTTAAAACCCGAGTAACCTGACTAAATAAAAAGTGTAACTGTTCAAAAAAATTTCAATTGGTTAGGAAAACACTATCGTTCGTAAAGCCAGTAATTCAATCCAAAAAGTAGTGCAATCTAAACCTGAGCTTGAGCTAACATACTTAAGTCTTAAAGTGACCGAGTAGAACAGCGGTCGGCAACCGGTGGTCCGTGAGATAATTTTAATGGTCCGCAAAGAAATTTAGATATTATTTATTACTCAATGTTCGTATTAATTCGTACCTTTAAAAATTATGTTAGTGATCCGCAAAATTTTAAATTGCGAATTTAGTGGTCCGCAATCCGGATCTGTTATGTATTGTCTGCCAACAAACAACAGAGAACTTCAATTACCTGCAGAAACCTGACGCTACTAACTAAAATTACATATTTTGATTTATAAATCTGTGGAAACAACAAAAGCCCGCCAAAGAGAAGCTTTATAAGCCAGCTGTGACTTTGATTTTTAGTTGTAGGAAAAGTAATTGGTGTGTTCTTTTAACACAAAGTTTTACCGTCAAGAATACCTACTAATACGTTAGGTAAGACGTTCAGAGAGCATTGCGCAAAAAGTTGCTTGGTTTAATGTTTAGCAAAGATAGTTTTTCCACACAACAAAATCTGCATCTATGCATGTCGCATATGACTTTCATTAATTGTTCAAAGCAGCCTTGATACATCAGTAATTTGATAGAGACAAACAACTAAAGCCAATTATCCGAGAGTTGTTTAAAACTGTTAAAAAGATCTTCAATATAGGTGTAAAACATTTCCTGTTCTAATATCAAAGGAATCCTATTAGTAGAAAAAAAATTGAAAAATAAAACTTTCGTTTGATTTCATTCAGCAAAGTTTGAGACTGGGCTTATACAGCGATAATGCGTGATGTTTCATTTTAATCACATAGAGGTGCCATTTATCGCTTCGGCAGTGATTTTTTTGCCAGAGTTAAAACTCTGAATAATTTTGACTCTACTATCCTCTCACTGATTACAAAACAGCAGAGAACTGCTGTTGTTCTCGTACACAGAATATAAAAATACAAAACCGAAAAACCCAATATCTGTCATTAACATTTTACGTAAGTACAATTAAAAATAAAGTCAATATGCAAGCTTTACTTAAAAGGTAGATTCCGGTCAACTAAGTCTGATGTACTGCCAGCATAAAAAAGCTTTTAGAAAATGTTACTCTATTTTTATCATTGAAATATATGGGAAGTTAATAATAATAATCTAGTTAACCAAAAAACCCAAAAACATAGTCTAGATTAGTAAAAGTTTTGAAAATAATAGAAGCTAACGGGAAGAAATAAAAGACAGAAAAGGATTGCTCTGCCAAAATATTATTGCGGTCAAAAGATCAAGTCGAAACTGTAAAAACTTATAAGACCTAAGAAAGTCAAAAGCTTCACATCGACTGCAAAGGTACGATACAATAAATAAGAATGTCAGCCTAATGGTATGTTTAAAACCGCTCTATTTGTCTTTCTTCAAAACAAACGTGGCCAATTTCAAAGTTTTTCTGCTTTGGCATAGCAACCGCATGTCATTACCCTAGAGAAACCTTTAGTAGTTTATTAGTCTTCAAGTTTGAACGCTTTAATCAATTTTTTCTACTGAAAATGTTCTAAAAGGTTCTAAGGAGCTTGCAAACTGTTTTGGCCATTGGTAAAACTCTAAATAATAGAAATTGTATTAATTTTAAGATGCCATAAGCGACTACAGACATAACTTGTACTGAAAGAAAACATAATTCCAAATTCTTTATTATTCACAGATTCCTCAGTGCTAAACCAAAAAAAAATCATCAATAAAAACAAATGCCCTGCAAAGAGAACTTTGTTGTACTGTACCGAAGTGAAATAATTAGCATCAGTAAAGAAAAGCCTACGAAGACTACAGAAATAAGAAACCGGAAGAAACTCTAAAACTAAAGCAAGGTAGTGGAAATACTAATGATGGAAACACTTCCAGACGATTCTTCAAAGACCCTGGAAAAGCCGGTCAAATAACAAAAGTTCATGAGACTCTAATTAGGAAATTTTCAAATATCTTGCGGTAACCAGTTAAATACGGAAAAATTTCGGAAATATACTATAGATACTGCTAAATGCTTTACAAATTTATATGGCTGGTATAAAAAGCCAGCTACCGTTCATAAAATATTGATACATGATGCTGACGTGATGGATACCCTTTTGCTTCCAATCGGCCAACTAAGCGAAGAAGCAAGACAAAACGAATGCCGTTATTTTTGCGAACATAACAACAACAAACAAAATGTAGAAGATCTTCTACATGCTCTTTTGGTGTCTTCAGATATGGATACATCAGACAACCTGTTGAGTGAAGAAAGTTTAGATAATGATGTTGATTTCGATTCACAATTAATTTAATAAAGTCTCATATTTACTAATTGGCTAAAATTAGTATTTTAATTGATCCTTTATATTGCAACAACAACTACCATAAATGAATTATTACAACAGTAATTTCACGATAATCTTCAATACTACTTCAAAACTCAATAAAAATAGTTATCAATGCTCACAATATTATTTAATTATACAAAAGTTTCATGTTTAGTTTAAAATGTCATCCTAAATTCGCATTTCCGATCACTGTGCGTCGTAAAACAAACACTCCAATTTCTGGTTTACGGAAGTCATTAAAAGCCCGTGGATAAAATCAATCCTCCACCTACAACAAGGTACATCGAGATGGAGTATTTGTTTCAATCTTTCTGCTACCAGAAGCAAAGAATCTCAAATATCCGGAAAATGTCTTTAATGTACCATTTATGGTCCTCATTCGTTAACGATATCGCTACTTCACCGACTTTGTACAGAAAAGGCCTTTAAGTACCATCAGAATGAAAAAAAGTATTTCAATACTAATTTTCAAAAATGCAAGCAAGTACCGGAAACTATAGAGGTATTAATCCACCGAGCTCTGAGGTCAAAGTCACTTCTAAAATCACTACAGTAATACATAAATTAGAAGAACAGTTTAGTGTTAGAAATGGAAAATCTTGAATCGCCCCTCTTTATATTAGTCCAACAAATAAAAAAAAGCAACTGAGTTCCAAAAACCAGCTTAAATGTGTCTAGTAGATTTTCGGAGTTTTCGATGCAGTTCAAATATCGAACGTGCTGAGAATATTGCAGAAGAGTCGAGTTAATAAAAGAGATTTCTATACCAACCAAATAGACCAGTCAATTTATCCCAAAAACAGCCTTAACCTGAAACAAGTTCGCTACATTGCGTAAATAAGAGATACGACTACTTCTCCAAAGTTCCCCAACCTTTCGATGGGGGGAGGCATTAAAAATAGGACTCTGAGTTTGCCTATCTAAAAGACCCAGTCTGACGACTTAAATTGGTCTAAGGTTTCTTTTATTCGTCTTAGATTGAATTTTAAAAATTATTTCGAAAGTAGAATAAATTTCTTATCGCTCCAGGTATAACACAATGGTTCCTTTTCCTTATTATCTACGAGCCCCTTCCCATTTGGGTTGGCCCAGACAATGATTTTTCAATGATTCGTAAAAATACAACTGCTTACATGAACTTCCAAAGTTTTTATTCATTGCTAAACATTTCTCAACATCTCTTAGCTGTAAAAATGATTTATTATGTGACTAAAATCCATAATTAACAAAAATTAGAAAAACTATAAAAACTGTGAACAAATAAACAAATATAATTTTAAGTTTACTACTGAGTAATATTTTTGATAACAGCCGAAATTCTTTGCGGCATAGTATTTATCAAATCTTGGCAAAATTTTGAAGTAAATAAACCCCATATTTCTTGAAGCTTTTGCTTCAACTTGGGGATTGTTCTTGCAGGATGTTTTCGTAGCATCTTTTTCATCCCGTGCCACAAAGTTTCGATGGATGACAAATCAGGACTACTAGAAACCCATTTTAAAAGTAATATACTGTAGTCGTCCAGCCATTTTAAAGATTGTTTTGAGGTGTGGCATGCTGCGCCCTCTTGGTGAAATATAAAATCCTGTCCTGAAATCAAATATTTTTCCATGAGTGGTACAAGTGATTCTTCTAAAATTTGCAAATATTTGTTAGTATCGACAGTTCCTATAATAAAATGAAGTTTTCCTATCCCTTTTGCTGACATGCTACCCCAGACCATGACCGAAGCTGGAAATTTCGCTGTTTCTTTGAGACGGTCGAGATGGAACGCTTCCTGTTTTTTCCGTATTACGCGGTTTCTACTATCTCCAACACACACCTCGAATGGCGACTCATCACTCCATTGTACTGCATGCCATTGTTGAGGTGTCCAATTCTTACGTTGCCCATCTTAATCAATTTTGTATTTGCAGTGGCGTTAAAAGTGGCTTTTCTTTGGCCTTGGATAATATCAATTTTAGGAGAAAAAAGAAATACTGGTAATGGGAAACTTACCTTGCAATTACCAAACCCCATTTATTTATGAGCCTCCCTATGACATGTAGATTTCGAAATGCGTCTTCCAACAGCATCACTCGACAGAGAACTTAATTGGAGGTAACTAACACGACGGTTGTGATCTTGCTTTTTCGCAAATATCGTGGCTTGGTTCCAACTGTACCGGTTGTTTTAAACTTTCTAACTATATTTCTTACGCTGTATTGGAATAAGTCTAATAAATTTGCAATTTCCGAGTTTGACTGTCCAGATTTAGATAACTTAATAGTAATTAAAGGATTTGTTTCATCGATACACTTTCCTCTAGCCATTGCAAACAACACAACTACTTTAAAATGTTCAAAATAAATAAAATGTGTTCTGACTAACATTGGCAATTGTTTTGTTATCAGAGTTCCAAGGTCCATTAGAGGCTTACAAAATAATAACAGATCTATGCTTTCAGTAAATGTCTTGTTTCGAATCTCTTGCTACAAATTGTAAAAGAAAACAATTAAAGCATTGTTTTTAGATTCTGAATTATTAGATATTTTGTGTTATTTGGTTAGGTATCTAACAGCGGATGTAGACTATTATTTTTTGACTGAAATGGGAAGGGGCTCGTACAGTAAATCGCTGTAAAATGTATGAATGTACTATGAACGAATATAGCGTTTATGTTTACCTTCTTCATCTTATCTGTATCTTCACCTTAAAATAACTTCTTTTAAGAATTTTACTTCAAACAAAACTTTTAGCATATTTATCTGATTTGAAAATAGATTATGTCAAACCGTTTGGCCAGGACGCTATTAACAGTATAGGCTTCCCGGTAGTGGACTCTACTGTCCTGGCATAGATGCTCCAATTTTCTTATATATTTTTATATTTATGTTATTGTTTAAACCACTTTTAATTTTTAATTACCTCTTCTTCTTTTTCTTCTTTTTCTCTTATTATAGGCAAGTGCCTGTTTTTCTTCACGCTTCTCTTCTTACGGTGTTTCTATTGATGGGGACTGCCAGCTTTCCATCCATCGTTTATTCGGTCTTCCAGGGTTCCTTTATCCTTGTGGTTTCAAATCTCTAGTTATTTTTATCAGTCTATTATCGTCTGCTGGACTGATATGGTTATTCCATTCTGATCTCCTTTTTACGAATTTTACGATATCTTGTACTTCGCATTCTTCTCTTATTGATTTGTTTCCAACTCTATCCAGCCTTGTTTTTCCTTTTTAGGCTGTTCATTTCCGTAGTGCGTTGCAGTTGTTTCGTTCTGACTGTCTCTGCTCGTGTTTCGGCGGCATAGGTCAATACTGGTCTTACATCTGTTTTGTAGATCCTTCCTTTGCTCTCAGTGCTGAGATATTTGTTCGTTCACACAACATCTCTGAGACATCCAGACACTTTAGCTTCTTTCATTATCTATCGTCTGACTTCTGTGTACAGTTGCTCGATATTTCTGCTCCCAGATAGTTGAAGCTCAGTACTTGTTCTATTCCTTTGTTTTCTATGATTAATTTACATCGACTTGGTTCTTTAGATATCACAATTGGCTTGGTTTTAGTTGTCGGTATGGGCATATTACAGGTACTTTTTGTTCTCTACATTGAACCTGTGCAGTAGCCTTTGAAGGTCGTTTTTCGTATTTGCGATGGGGACTGGATCGTCGGTCTAGCAAATTACCCGTATTACCCTATTTCCCATCTTGTATTCAATTAGTTCGTCTAGTTTGTTTATTATTGTGTTCATAACTGTATTAAATAAAACTGGACTCAACGAGTTTCCTTGTCTGATGCCTGTATTATTTGATATTTCGTCCGTTATTGTTCCTTTCACTTGTATCCTCGTTGTCGTTCCCGTGTTCATATCGTGGATTAATTTGATGAGCTTGAGTGGTAAGTTATTCTGCTGCAGAAGCGATGTTACATCATCTAATCTTACCCGATCGAACGCCTTTTGCAAATCAATGAAATACATAAAGGCTGGTGAGATGAATTCGATCGCTTTTTCAGTGATCTGCCTCATGAATATCGCGTCTGTTTCTTCTCTTATTTGTAAACACGGGTCTAATCTATTTAAAATACTTTTTGTTAATAACTTTTGGGCGGTACTTAGAAGTGTGATACCCCGGTAGTTATTGGGGTTGTCCTTATTCTCCTTTTTGAACATCGGGATTGTCATATTTGTTTCCCATTCTCGTGAGATTGGGATTTTGCAGTCTCTCATGATGGTGTTATACAACTTTACCACATCTTCCTGTAGATGATCTCCTCGGTACTTACTACGCTCATTTGTTATATTGTCGATTCCGGGCGCCTTCCTGTTCTTCAATATTTTTATTCTTCATTTTGTATTTCTATTCACTGATTATCTTCCCCTAATGTTATATTTTATTGTTCATGTTCTTCTTCTTCTTTATGAAGATCTTTAAATTACATTCTTTTATATTTTAAAAGAGTATAAAATCACCAATAATTAGAAATTAAATTCAAAATGGCTTAAATGTAAAGGTTGTTCGAATTCGAGACGCCATTGGGATTTCTGGAATTATACGAAATACAAGGTTAGTTGTATAAGGATAAAGGCGCGTATTTTGATATGTAATAATAATGTAAAGAGAAATTCGATCTAACTTCTTTTGTTATTGCAATACTCTTAAAAAAGGGAATTTTTCCATTTTCCTTTTTCGGCGATAACTTTCGTATTATTAGAAATTTCTGAGATTGGTAAAAGCTTTCTCAATTATTTTTCGTTTCTTACACCTGCCCCTATCAAAACATTTATTTGACGTTTAGATTTTCTAGAACTATAACCGGGTGTATTTTTTCACTGACGTAAATTGGATTTTAACATTGCACTACGGGTATTAGTAATGAAAAATTGGCCAAAATTATTTTTTGCTGTTAAATTACTTAAAATGCTTTCATCCACTAGAATATGATGTTTTAAAAAAATAAAACACATTTTTTTAAGAATTAGACACACAGTGCTTTTGTAAGGTAGTGCATAAATTCTTTAAAAATTCAGGAACGAAGTTTTAAGAAACACGCGTGGACCCATCGATTTTTATTTTTAAATGCGCATTTTTATGCAAAAAATATTTACACAGGGTGAGTCACGTAGGAGATATAATGTCATCGATATTTCTTTTTAATGGCAACCTCTAGATTTAATTACGGAATCTAAAAGAGCATATTTTTTTACATACGGTAAGGTAATTATGAGTATAGGTCACATGAAAAAAGTTAGAAGAAAAACGACCTCAAAATTTCACAATATTAAATTAACTGTAATGCAAAATTCAAAAGACAACTAAATGAAATGTTCAAATTGTGTACCATTGGCAACCTGACAGTAGCCAAGACGACGAAAAATTCTCTTTGAATATTGTCAATAACTTCTGGAGATATACGACCAGTGAATTTAGAAAATTAAAGGCAAGAATTTGTCAAGAAATACGTCGAAGGGTTTGAGTGTTACTCGAATAAGCCGTTCTATATATTTAGTTGCTCGTTTAGGAAATTTAGTCATGTCTTGCACAACTTCAGAAGCGTCTGTTCTTCCTTCAGCTCTTAACTTCATTTGAGCAGCATAAGTTAACTCCTCACTGCTTGTATTAGTGCGAAGATGTTCAGTCTTACGCTTTTTGCTTCGTTCACTTGATTCCTTAAAACTCTTTTTCGGACGTCCTAGTTCTTTTCGACTCCGCGGTATTTTAAAAGTGCCCCGTAGCCAACTCTCTCATCTTTTTGCAAGAATATTTCTTTTATGTAATGCGAAGAAACCCATCTACTCTTAATTTCGATTTTTAAACGAGACATCACATTCTTGAACTCTTTCTTGTTCTCAGAAGTATATTTTTCGCATTTTTCCAAAAAAGTTTCGGCATATTGTAGTTTGCCATTAATGTCACTTTCATTAGATTCCTGCATTATATCAAAAAAAAACGCGGCCGAGTCATTACTTTGACTCCTGAAGGTCCTAGAATAAATAAAAACCCAACAAAATGATGCAGATCGAAATTAACGGTTTTGGGGTAGATTTATATTAAAGTTAATAACTCAGTGATTTGGATCAAGTTGGAACTAATTTTAATATTGAGTGATATTACAATGTCTGGTCTTTATTGTAAAACAAAAAACAACACCGGAAAATACCCGGAAGTGTAACAAAACCTATCAAAAAGTTTGATGTCACATGAAAAAAGTACAATTCTTTGCATTATCTTTTAAAACCGTTATAAAATTTATAAATTAATTGCAACAACTATAATATATACTGAAATACACTATACATACCTGTATCAGAATCTTCCGTAATACACAAATTTATAATGTTACGCATAAAAAGAAAATACTAATTTCAAAGTATAGGTATTGGGACACATAAACTCATGTGTTTGGTTGCAACTAAGTAAACTGTCGACTTTGGGCTTCTCTTACGGGTACTGCAAGTGCTATAAGGAGGCGGTTTTTCTAGTGAAAATGTTTCTTAACACCTTAAGATTCATATGAGATATTCTTTTGCAGCAACAATAAATTTTACAATTTGACCTTTTGGCCAACTTTTGCATGTAAATACCAGTATGTGCATTGTTCGATAGAGAATTTTATATTCAGGTACCTTATAGCAATGAAACTCCATATGTTAACAAAAATAATAAACAGCAAACTTGTTCATAGTGCACCACTAACGAAGTACCTTACATCTTGCTTGTTGGTCAGCAGAACAAGGAGAGAATCGGAGTAGAAAGGGGAAATTCTGCAAATACATTGAAGAATAGAAATTTAGATAGGTTTATGGTAAAGACTACTAGTTTGATAAAGCCATGACAGAATTTTTCTTTGGCAGCAATATATTATTTAATGTAGTTGAAAACCATATATTTAAAGAAATGGTTTCCACCTTACGTCTAGATTATATTGCTCCAAATCGAGAACAACTGGCTGAGAGATTTCTACCGAAAATATGTTCTGAAATTGAAAATAATTTAAAACAAAAATTGAAAGATAGTAGTATAACCTTAATTACAGATGGTTGGTGAACTCTTCCAATGATTCAGTAAATGCAAGTTCTATAGATACAGGATTCGGCGTATATTTAGTGAATGCCGAGACGACTGGGCCTACAAATCCATTGACCAAATAAAAAATGTATAACCATTTTCTTGGGAATAAACTTCAAGTTTTGTTGTCGTTATAGTTTCTGTTTAATATTTTTCAAAGTGACATGTTTTTTTAGAATAATTGTTATATGATTTTAGAATACCAATATTGATATTAATTGAATTTTTTAGGTTTGTGCAAGACATAGAGACATGCTTTGGATCATATACCTTTGCTCAATTCATGGCAGGCTCCAGCATAATTTGCATGACAGCGGTTGAGCTAACTATAGTATGTAACAATTTAAAAAATGAAAACAAAAGGAAGTAAATTAACAAATTTCAGATAAGTCCTACTAGTTTTAAATTTTATTGGATGTTCATCTATATGTGCTGTATGCTAATGGAGTTGTTACTGTTTTGTTGGTTTGGGACAGAACTATTTTACGAGGTACCGCACAACCGTACTAAATTCTAAAATTGTTAAATCCTTTTATAAAAGGGAAAATTCCAAGTGTAGAAAAAGTTTTATATTTATTTGTTCTATAGGAACTTTATTAACTCGGTTATCCAAAAGTTAATTTCTACATTTCTGTTTTTCTCTCTAGTACTTTATTTGTTTCAGAGCCTAAATCTAATAGACGCAATATATCTAACTGATTGGTACAAATATGGTCCCAAATCTAAGAGAGCATTACTCATTCTAATGGAACGTTCAAAAAGACCATTGCGTGTGAGAGCTGCGAAATTATTTGATTTGTCTTTGGAAACTTACATGAAGGTGAATTACACTTTAACAAAATTGGTTATTACTTAACCAGAACAAACAATTTCAGATTTTAAGAGGAGCTTACTCTCTATTTGCTGTACTTCAACATTTAATGCATCCAGCCTAGAGGTACAATCACAATGTTGGAAATTGCGCTATCAATTTTCATTTATTATTAAAATCACTATTAAAAGCTAATAGCACTAATTCACTTCTGTAATAGCGTAATAAATGATTCTCTCTTTAAATTAACCTTTTTTTCTTTTGAAATAATGATGCGGCAAGCTCATAAAAAGGGAATTTTTAATAATTTGCTGTAATTATCTTAATTGTAGTTAAGTTGTTGAACAGCTCGAAAAAGTTGTTAAATACATTTTAGATCATTACGTAATAAGTTAAAAAAGAAATATGCAAATTTCTTAGGTAAATTCTAGCCTTTTGTAGGTAATTTGTATGCGTTTTTCTAAATTTCTTAAAATTTATAAAATCATTAAATTTACATTAATTTGCATTATTATGTATTTTAAAATCTGTAAGAAAATATATTTTCCTATAAATAGTCTAGCGAAAACTACAAAAAAATGAATTGTACAGTATTTGAGTTTTTAATTTTTTAAAATTAAATTTTTTGAGAAACTTTTTAATTCCACCACATAATCATTTATTGTAAAACTGATAATGAACTAAAATGGTTCGCTTTGTACTATGATTTACACTATTGGTTTCTAGTGACACCATGTCAAAACTTAAGTCATAGTCAGTTTGGAAATTAAAAGAGAAGACACAAGAACAAAGGTTGAATTCTTGGTTGCAGTTTTGCCACTATGGTACATTTTGAAACTTTTATACACCAAGAAGTAGTAAACTTAAAGCGAAGAAACCTACAAGGGGAAGACACAGTGAGTCCGTCGCCGATCTCGATGAAACCTTTACTGGCGATTCTACATCGAAAACAAGTTGACACGCATTTCGCCATTTGTCTGAATTGGCCCTTATAGGTCGGAAAATAGCTAAAATTGGCTTTCACGAAACTGGCGGGCGCTGTTCTATAGGTCTTAACCGATTTTAATGAAACCTTTATGGGTGTTTCTACATTGAAACATATGATAGTGACAAGGATTGACAAAAAGACAACAAAATCGTTAGATAAAAACGTCATTTACCAATATTTCATGCTTTTCACGTTTTGGTAATCATTGGAAAGTCACTCAAAGTACCGCCTAACTTAATTTAATTCCGTTTAGTTAACTTTCAGAGAGTCACCTAATTACTCAGATCTTGATCACAACCAGAATATTAGTACATACAGTATTAGAGCCTGTATACCGTACTATCGTCTCATTGACAAATCATTAAAAGCTGTTTCAAAAAGGAACCTTATAAAAGAGTAACCGCAGTAATAGCTTAGTGTCGAATATACATCCTATTGTTCAGGGTAATTCTAGTGCAACATATGTCAGACGGAATAAAGCAGGTAATAAGGTTTAGGTTTAGGTTTAGCACAAGTACTATGAGAAGATGTGCTCACTACCGGCTGACGCACAAAACAAAGTACAGCAATAGCTAACTATGAACGTTAACTTTGTAATACGTAAATGTTCAAGGATACCAGAATAATTACGTAGTCTAAAAAATATGGCACAATTCTTATATGGATTTTGGCCCTCGATGAAATTAGCTGAAACCGGAGTATGGTATACTTGTTAATTTACTATTCAAAAATATCCATGGGCACAAACCCTGAAAATGAGTAGTTTGGAATGCTTTCTGCTTATTTTTACCGGATATTCTGTATCTCAAGAACACGTTGTCGTATCGAGATGAAACCGTAGCCGTTAATAATGACTTTCGAGTTATCCTGTACCACCGATCGCCTATTACTTTTATTACAGATATCCTGCAAATATCTCAAGAAAGGAATGTTATATCAAGATGGGGCTTTGATTATTGGTAGTGCGGGAGGAATGGCTTTTAAGCCATCCTGTTACCATCAATTGTTTCTAGCTTTTTTTATTTTTGTTTATAATATTGGAAATAGATGGCGGTACCGAGATGGAACTTGTGGGGTTGTTGTTGGTATAATTGTGAGCTAAGGGCCTTCAAGCAATTCTGGCACTACCGTTCGTCTTTAGTGTTGAGTGTTTTGACAGTTTACCTGATATAAGAAGGGGCCAAAGGCGTAAAGGTCGATGCATGTTAAAATGTAACAGCTGACTTAAGAAGGTTAATAGAGAGCAAAAATCGATCACCTTCGAAACTATGGAATGGTTGATTACGCTAGTGTCTTCTCTAAGTGGATTAAAAAAATCAGAGGTTTATTAACATGATGATACTTAGTAGTAAACTTGTTTCGCTAGCAAGAAGGTAGTCTATTTTCAGGCTTTCCATGCAGGGATGCGTTTGATTAAGAATCAAGAACTACAACATACTGCAGTTTCAGCCAATTTCACCAAAAGCCAAAATCCATAAGGATTGTTCTTTATTCCAATATTTAGTTCGTACGGGTCATTTCATTTTAGCCCAGTAAATAAGTCATATTTCTGCTTAAATCGCAATTAATTAGAGGAAAAATCCAAATTTTAGTATATGTTTAAATCACATTAAGAGAAGTTTATTTCCAAAGGTCTGCAAGTGTTCCCTGCTTACTCGTATTTCCCCTCCTAGTGCCCCAAACGTCGATATTGCTGATTTGTCGTAATTTTCTTCTAACTTTTAACCAGTTAGAGGTGCTTGATAAATATCTTTTTTTGTTTTATTCACTTTGCTCGGTTTTTGACCTTAATTATAATAATACATTCTTCATTGAATAACTGACTAGTATAAAAATCATGTCTACTCAAACATCGGAATACAAACTTCATCTTTTTCTTATTTTATAAATATTTATATTCTTCTTAGATTAACTTCGAATCCAAATGCCTGTCTACTAAAGAACAACTAGGCAAAATCAGCGTAAAAGAAAAACTCTGCTGCGTGCAAAGCAACATTTCTATTGTGTTTTGATTTTCCATTAATTCTGTAAAAATAAATTTAAACAAGAGGTTTAGGAATCTGATTAAGTAAATTCAAAACAGCTTTGATGTTCGGCTTGGGGATTTCATTTGTCTTAGTCCATCTGTAAGTTTGGAGAAGGCATCATTAACTGTTTTCTTTTCCCAGGTCACTTCTGCAGTGATATCTAGGTCAAAAAGGGCGAATGAATTGCTTGTAAGCAATGATAATTACATCCACAATAAAGATAACAAAAAAATGAAGTTATAGAAAAGCTTTACTATGCTCTAAGTCACTCGTTACTTAACCTTAATGAAATCTTGCATGCAAACCAAGTTGGCGGTCTATAAATTAACTTATATTTCAACTTTAACATATGGTGGTGAGTTATAGAACCTCACTATGTTACACAAAAAGTAGCTTCAGACTATAGAAAGTTGGTCAATTAATCTAAAAGGTGTCGCATTAAAGATAAAAATTTTAGGTACGGCTAATCTATAGTTACATAGAAGAAGCACAGCTGCGAAGGTATGGACACATATAGAAAGGGAAATATAGACTACCAAAGCAAGTATGGTGTGTAAGAAACCAAGATAGTAGACAAGAAAGGCGAATCAATTCAGGAAATGAAACAAATAGTGGTAGACAAAAAACTCTAAACGCTCTTCTATACTTCGACACTTGAACAGTAGCTAAAAGAGGTTTTAAAGTAAGAATCGCTTGTAAATTCTTCTTAAACGCCATTTCCGGAAGTTTTTTTCTTAAAGCTTATCCAGTTGCTGTTGCAGTTAGCATGAATGTTTCTAAATTCTTGCAATGGCAAGTGACTCGATATCACGAACATAATAATGTGGGAAGAGAACCAACCAATTCTTGGTACGTCTGACAAATATTGTGCATCATTGAGCTTTTCAGAAGTCCTCAAAGAAAGAGGTCACAAGCGTCACAATACAAATGAGACAGAAAGAACGTGAAATCGAAATTTACACACACTGAGCAAAACATACATGTTGCGTATTCGCATGCAGCAGAACTTTTCATGCTAAATCTAAGTATTTGTAGGTTTAATTTGGTTTTGAACTTAACGGGAGAAAAATATGAAACCTTTCAATATAAAAAGGTCAATAATCAATTTCTATAGACTCATAAACATCAACGCTTTAATAGAATTTTGATTATCAAAATGCTTAGATACATCGATCTCAACGATTTCAATACTATGCCAAACAAACCATAAGTGTCAACACCTGATGCACCATAAAACCCAAAAGAAGTTCTTTTTGGTGTGACATTTGTTCGAAATGACTTTTTTGTGGGATACTTATTATTACATGTAAGTAGAACCTTATACCAATGTAAACGTTATACATTTCTTCATAACTTTTATTCAGAACATTTTGCCAAATTTGATCGATTAGAAATTCTATTTACTTAGATATAAAGAAATTGTCATCTTCATGGAAGTTTTTTAGCAAAAAGTTTAATTAACGTGCAGCGTATAAATGTTTGGTTTTTTTTTAATAATAAAAATAAAACAAATATTTGTCAAGAAATTCTAACTGGTTCAAAGTTGGAAGAAAATGCCAAGCTCCTGCAATCTCAATGTTTGAAGGGTAAAGCAATGGAAGCAAGCGGAGGCACTAATGGTCTTTTGGGAAAATATTTTCCAAACGTGATTTAAACATAACATGTGATGTGATCTACAAAAAAGTACCTTAAATTGGAAAAATTAATTTTCATTTTTTTGAGTGCATCTTATCCTGTAGTATTTAAAAACAGAATTTAGCGAGATACTGCGTCTTGAAAATTTAGTTTGTAAATCATAGTTTGGAGAAGAATGACTTTATAGTTTTGCATGTTATTTAATTATAACATGAAACTGTGTGCAATAGTCATACGTAGAATAGCAAAGCGATAACCTACAGAGCTGGTTTATAGCTTAAAATGTTACTAGAGATATCCTGGATTGAAACTTAAAAATCGATAATTAGACCGTGATTGCGTTTTTCTTGCTCTACAGCAGGGGTCCCCAACGCCAATATCGGTCGAACGGTGAGCACCATTTATTTTTTCAAGGTAAATTTATAATTGGACGTCATCTGCAGATGTGATATCCACAAAACCACTTTAGCTTTAAACAAGTTTACACACCCAATCATTATAGCTGTATGTTTGTCTTTTCCCTGCAGCTCCAAGTTTAAATAATTAAATTTTTCCATTATATCTGTGATACAACCCAAATCCACCTGCCAGCGAGAGTCAGTTAATTCAACAAAATTCTGATTTTTGGTATTGAGAATATTGAGAAAATTTTTTATATCTTCATTTAAATTTACAAATCTTGTAAGAACTTTGCCTTTACCGAGCCAACGTACTTCAGTATGCTGCTCGAATAAAGTTTTTTATTTTTGTAACCACTCTCATGACATATCTGAAGGGTAGTATTTTACCACACAAAGCTTCCTGGTGGATAGTACAGTGATGCGGCACAAATTTTGGAAATGATTTATCTTTTGTGCAAAGGGCAATAAATCCATTGATATTACCAACCACTGCTGGTGCCCCATCAGTAGTTATCGCCGACAGCTCGTGCAGAGGCATATCTATCGAGTCTGCATATGCTCGAAATATGTTTATGGATTTCCTCACCTGTTGTTTGTCCTTTCATCAGTAATATTTTCAGTAGATATTCTTTTATAGTAAAGTTACTAAATACTATTCTCACCATAACTGCTAACTGTGCTGTGTCTGTTATATCTGCAGACTTGTATTGTAGTGAGAACCAGTCACATATTTCCAAGTCATTTTTAAACTGCGTTTTCATGTCCTTTGAAATGGCATGTATACTTCTTGTGAAGGTGTTATCCGACAACTGTAAATCTTGTATTGCTGACATAATCTCACGTTTGTTACAAAATCCCTAGATAAGCAAATCGGCGCCACTCAGAAATGCTTCTTTTAACAACTCGCCATTCTGTAAAGGCTTTATCTTCTTTGGGAGCATGTGAGAAATTTTGAAAGAAGGAAGAGTGGAATTTTTAGATTTTACCAGAGGCCTAGTTAAAACCGACTGTTGGGCAAACAGGGTTGATTTTAATTAATTTACTTTCTTCTTTCTTACTTTAGGTTTAAGCTGTCTTAAATCCATTACATGTTTTTGGTGATGTTTAGTTTCATTTAAATTTCCCACCGAAAGATTTTTGGATGTGCGTGTACTTGGTCAACATGCAGCTTTTCTGACGTTGGTCGCGCTGTATCCAACTTCACTACTAGCTACCCCCATCACTCACGTTAATCGTTAATATTACATACAGTGGAGCTGTTTGGCCAGCACTGTCATACAATCTTTTTCTGGTTGTATACTACGGTGCGTCTAAGATTAATAGAAAAAAATACTGTTGAAATGTTATAATAACAATAAATAATTATTTTCAAACAAATACGCCTATACTTCTCTAGTTGTAATTAATTACTAATCAATAAAAGAATTTCAAAAATTTTTACATAACATTTTATTAAAAACTTAATTTTCTTGATCATGGTCGCACAGTGGCGGGCACACGTAAAACGGTCGCCGGGCGCCATGGTGCCCGCGGGCATAGGGTTGGGGACTCCTGCTCTACAGCAAGATTTACTTATTCGACTTAAGGCAGCTTTTTATAGATCGCAACGCATATGTCAAAATTCAGTTTTCTCCTAATTAGTCGCAAATCAAATCCTATTTTTACTGGATTATATTGAATTTTTATCAATAAGTCAAATTCAATATAATACAATACACTCAAACCACTTCAAGACTGCGGTATTATTGTCACAAGATTGTATAAAAATCAATTGTCTATTTGTTTGATACGTCAAAGATTTCAGGTACATGAAAAATTTAGAATAATCTAACTAGGGTAAACGCACCTAAATACGTCCGGCCCCAGCAGCGCACCGTCAAATGAATTATTGTTTTATAAATAAATTATAGTGGCTCAAACAACTGTAATTTTTAGTTCTATGTTATCTACTGTCCTTGGTTCTAAGTATTATGTTACATTCATTTGAAACAAATAAAAATCATATGTCAATTATTAGCTTCTAATTATTCTCGGAACCTGCGATTATGCTAAGACGAGAAATTCTTTCATTCTAGATAAATTTGGGTATTGTTTTTAACATCTTTGTGAATATTTTCATTTGTTAAATCAAAAAAGTACTCTTTCTTGATATTAAATGCAAAGAATCAGAAATTCTCATTAAAGAACTATCGAAAACAAAGGGTGGATCGCTTACTGTTACAAAATGCGCATTTCGATAAATTATTTTTTTTTTGAAATATAAAACCACACGTTTTATAACTTTTGATGATAAGTATGTATACCATTTATATGTGCACTGTTATACAGAAAGTTTTATTTATAACTATTATTTAGTTTTAAATTTAAACGAGTTTGAATTTCAAATATTGTTAGGTGGCAGGGTATTGGTGCTGTTATCCTACCAGATAAAAACAATTAAATCAATTAGTGATCAAATTATTAGAACGAGATAGGCCGAAGTCTAGTGGTATTTACACTGCTCTTTCGGTGGGAAACATCTGAAGGGTTCGTGACGGGCAGACAAAAACTCAAACCGTTTCCAACAATGTGGCATTTCTTGCGCTTCGTTACATCTTATCATAAAGGAGCTGTGCATTTAATGAGGATATACGGGTACAAAATTTAATTAACGCAAGAGCTGATTCTTTATTGCATCTGCATAACAAAGACGACAACTTTTATGAAAGCATGTTGCGACTAAGTAAACAAAATAGCATATCTTGGTGCTATTGAAAATCCATGATTATTTCAGAAGGGCCACTCTATAGTCATAGAATGACAATACAGCGCTATAGAGTATACAGCCTGCGACATAGTTACAATTTTGAGGAAAATGTTCCAAGATCGTTCTGATGATATTAATTGTGCTGCAAGACCATTGAATGTTTCGTTTTCGGATTGTCTTCTTCAAAAATATTTAAACAAAAATTGTGTATGTGACCAAATTCGAGATGACTGAACAACTAAAGGAAAATTTAAAACTTACTCCTTGAAAGAAAAGTGATAGAAAATGCCTCTGAAAGAGCATTTCTTTTATCTACACCAGCATTCTTTTTGTCTGTTCAGTTGTTTGTAAATCTCTACCTTATTAAATTATCTTGCAATAATATAAAACGTTGTATTATTTAAAAATGTTCAATCAAAATGTTATATTATAACAGAAACATCTCTGAATGATACCTTCAACAGTGAATTACACTTTTAATAAAGAAAAATCAATACTAAAATTTAGAACCTTCAATTTATTCCATTTTGTAATTTTAACTGCTAGAATAATAAAGACTTTCTCTTCAAAATGATAACGTACCACTATAAAAAAGGAGCACAATTTCCATTTGTGCAGATAAAGAGCGATTTAAATATCCCGTCTTTAATTTGAACCCTATTCATCTATCATTAAAGTACGCTTTAGTAGTTGTTATTTTTAGACGGATAAATTAAGAAAGGAAATTACAAATTCTTTTTAAAATGAATAATCGCAACTTTCAGAATAATCCTTTTGAGATTCCGTATTTTGTATTTAGTGTTCAATAATAATCCTTACACTGAATTTAGTTTGTGGACATAAATAACTCATTATGAAGACTGTCTATTAAATTAAACAAAGGACGACATTATTCAAGCTAAAAACGTTATTTAGCAAAGGTTTATTTAGAATTACTTAAAACAACTGTTATATTGCTTCGAATAACCCACAAACAGTGGGTTATCCTTTAAATAACTAAAGACAAAAATATAAGGTAAAAATATCGCGACTCAAAACTTTCTTTGCGTGTCACAAACAAAGTTTAAATCACTTATGAACATAGGAAACTTTCAGAAACTCTTACATTTAAGGAGCCTACGTTTATCATTAAAAGTTATGAAATTAAATTAAATCGTTGATTAAAGAGAATGGAAAAAGGGCAGAAGAAGATTTTAAAGACGTTACTAACTTCATTGTAAGCAAATCTAGAAACTCTCTTGGATTGTATCGCTTAGCGAGTTGAGATAAATTATGGAAGTATATGAATTGTCATGCATAATAATTTGAATCTGCCTAAATTTGATAAATTGGTATCTTGGTTTGCGAGGTTATTGCTTCCAAAAAGAAGCTGTTAGACAAACAAGAAGAAGAAAACTTTCTCAATGAATGACGATGTCTTTATATCCAACATTATTTGGCTTACGCAAAATTATTTTACAGATAAAATAAATCAAACACTATGAGGTTTTGAAATAATAAGTACAGTTTGCCTTCATGAAGTATATTCCTAAGCAAACAAATTTTAAATACACAAACTGGCAATTAGTCTTTGAAAAGAAAATTCGTTTTTTGACCGAGTTTTCTTAGAATATCCGTCTTCTAATTAGTCTTTCAAAGAGGAAAAGTTTGCACTTTATGAGATCCAGTAAAGGCATTAATTTAATTTTTGTTAGGGAGGTGTATATTACAAATTCTTTTTCAGTTTTAGCACTTAACCTGGAATCTAAATTAGCTGTATATAAGAATTTTGCCTTCTAAGGTTTTACAAAATCGATTTTTAGATTACGAACCGCATATTTAATGAAAACTAAAAAGCGTTTTTATTATATCCTTCAGTGTTTGTTGCGTAAGATATATGGCAGCGATTTTCTTAGAGATTCTACTATATTTAAACATCTTTTCTCATGAATGGTATCTTTTCGAAAATGGTAGATTCTGTAATAAATAGTTAAGTACAATTGATTAGTTATCTACCAAAAGAATGAGATAGTATAAGAACTTTTTTACATTCTTGTTTACTTTAATGTGTTGCAAAATTACATAATCAAAAAAGAACAAAGAATTTAGAAGTATTTCTTTGCTATTTGTATTTATCCAGGCGTTGGTAGGTCACATATGATATTGCAGATAAGGAAAACAATAAACCAATGTCTTTGCGAAATTATTAGTTATGCTAATTTCAAAAGTAAATTGGAAATTTATACTCGGATACGAAGAAAACTGTTAACTGAAGCAGAGTTGATATGGTAATATTCAGCTTTCAACTCTGAATTGTTGGCAATCAATTTGCCTGTTGAGCATTTCAGACATACATTGGGGAGAAGCGATTTCATGGTATTTACAGATCACCAACCTTGAGCAAAAACCGATCCAAGAAAAGTCCACGATCTCGAATTCATCGCACAATTTCCTATTAACATCAGATACATACAAGGTAGAAACGATTGTAGTTGCAGATACGTTTTCTTGTAGCATTAAATAATTAACTCAAGTCCAAAATAAAACTACTGACCTTAAGAACTCCATCAATGACAACGCATCAAATGGGAAATCAAACTTAAATTCACTGTAATTAACATCATATTATCTGATGAAAAAATGTGGTGCGAAAGTAGTTCTCAATTTTAATAGCACTGTATTTAATCTCATTCATAATTCCTCCCATCCCAGCATAAGAGCACCCAGGCTCATTACATAAAAATATCTTAGGCCGAATATGAACGGTGTCGTAAACCGTTTGGCTAAAACAGGTGTTCCATGTCATCAACATACCAAAGCACCAGTAGGCACACTTCGCATCGTAACTAAACCTTTCGATCATGTTTATATAGATTTATTGGAACTATAACCTATTCCTAATAGTTACATTTATTTGCTTTCGTTTCTCTCGGTGTTTAGAAACATGCCCTTTAAAAGATTCATCTTCTGAAATTGAAGCAAAAACCTTCATTCAGAATCACATACAACCTTTTAGTGTACCTTTACATACAGCCACAGACCAAGGTCATCAATTCAAATTTAATCTTTTGAGTAATCTTGAGTGCCTTAAGATTCACACTATAGCTTACTATCCTGAAGTAAAAGACCTTGTTAAACATTTTATAGGAATCACAAAGTTTGTTTCGAATGCACCACAGATACTGTTTACTAAAGCGAAGAGTTACCTTTCGTTTTACTTGGCATTCGTACAGAATGTCTGGAATATTCTTTAACTAAACTTCATACGGACAAGAACTACGATTTCACAAGGAATTCTAAATGAAACACATATTATCCAAAACTTAGATAATATAATCCAAAGTCTTCATTCGTATTCGGGCATTTTTCGACAATATGCATTACTGTCTCCAGTGGATTTTTGCAATTACACTTTGAGTTATGGTCTACATTTCATTGATGTATTAAAATATTACAACGAGCTTGACTAGTTCTCAAACGATTTAGGGTACTCCATATTACGCGTGGTAAATTAAATACAGGTATTTCTTTTGTAGGATCTTCAATTAATTTACAGTTAAATAAATTTCTACTCTTACTTTCCCAATATGTCTTTCATGCATCAATAAAACTAAAGGGCTTGGCGAGGTAGTCCTCTTTCTATAATGAATTTCGAGATTTTAATCTATATGGTGGTAAATTTTCCAAATCTTTTCAAATTAACAACTATATATTCAAAACTTGATATTTATGCTGTACTTTCTTCAATGCATGTTTCTACGTATTTTTGGAGGATAAATATTTGTTACAATTGGTAACCAGGGAATAGGAGTTGATCTAATGATTCCTGAAATTATTCTTGTTGTATTGTTTATAATTGTGAATCAATTTTAGAAATATCTGTACTATCTATCCAAACAGGACAACAGTATTCAGCCGTTGAGTAAACCAGTGCAAGTGTTGATAATCGTAGAACTTTGGCATAAGTTCCCCAGTCTGTTCCAGCTAATTTACTAATAATGTTATCTTTCGTTTGTAGTTTCCGTTTAAAATTTTTTAAGTGTTGTTTATATGTTAAGGACGTGTCCAAAATAACACCACGGTAAGTTGGGTAAAAATTTTGTTTAACGGGTATTTCATCAAATCTTATTCTGGGGGTCTTTGTTTTTTGACAATTATTAAGATTACTTCTAGTTTAGAAAGGTTTGCGCAAAGACGCCGTTTCTTAAAATAATTGTTTATTATTTCTAAAACATTTGTAAGATTTTGTTCTGCAACTGCAAGATCTCTGTGTTGAAAAATCAATGCTAGGTCATACGCATAAATAGATTTTTGAAACGTAACGACAGGTATAACGCTTAAACCAAATAAGGGCCACTTAGTAAATGATAAAGTTTTTAAAAACGTATATAGTATTTAACTAAAATAACTGAAAATATAGTAAACAATACAAATATATAGCTAGATTGAGATGTCCTAACTGTTTCATTTTTATAACACAATTTGTTCGTTTAAAAATTGTTCTCAGGAAACTCAGCACATGGGCCTTGCTAGGATCATCATGTTTCCAATAAGCTCCATGATGTGTTCCAAATAAGGCCTACCAATTTTATTGTAAAAGTATATGGAGATTTAGCAATAAACTTTGTCGAAATAAGTACAAAAGGCACTGAAAACATAAAAAAAAATATAAATTTGGTACACGGCATTGATTAAAAAAGGTCTTCATCTTCGCAGTGTGGACATAAAAATCTTATGTCTGTATCAGCAGAAGTTAAGCCAACAAATTTCTCGTCCACGTATCTGATACATTTTAGGCATAATCTCATGCCTTTCACCACATCATTTTCAACATACATTGCGGAACTAACTTTTGGATTGCTTTCTTTTTTGGTTGCAGAGCACTAGGTCTTGACTGTTCTTTTTCCTGATGCTTTTCAGTGCTCATGTTATTTATCGTAGTGTGTACCTTCTTGGTTCTTCGCATTCACTTTCTATAAGCTTATCAATTTGTTTCTTTCTTTAAATATTGACATTATGTTCAACCTTCTTCACTTCTGTTTCGCTTTTGTTTTGCTGGAAAAGTGGAAAAGTTTAAAGATTTTTTTTCTTACTGTAACTGTTTTAGTAAGTTCTATCTCAGATGTTATTAAACTATTTTTGAAGTTGCTTGATGCATTATTTTCAGAAGAACTAGAGCTATTTTCATTTGACGATAGAGAACTGCTATCATCCGGTTAAAACGTAGAGGTTCTGACAGGAGAACTAGTTGGAGATAAGTATCTCTCGGTAATTTCTCAAGGTGCAATTGTTACATCGGGTATTATTTTTGGGTCATAGAGAAGAATCCCAAAAACCTGCCATAACGTTGGCAGGCGTTGTTGCCCTAGGCCATACTTTAGGCAATATCTTTCCAAATGTAAATTTTTTAATGGTTTAATTTGGTTTGTTCGTCCAAAACAACATTACCTCTTTCCAATAAGTTTTAAATGTTTTAAACACTGCCTGTAGCACCATGAGAGTCTGCTGCATCAACAATATTAACATCAAGATGAGATGATGCGCCATCTAAGATAAGAAGTACATATTCCGGTGGCACGATGAACACAATGACTAACCAATATACAACTGAGTTATCGTACTAACTCGACATGATGTGTAAAAACATTACTAGATGGGGGATAGCTATGAATATAAGGTGTTGACTAAAACTTATTTATTTACGATATTTTAAGGAAATTTATCGTGGCTCTTATTTGAAGCCGGGCTTTATTTAGCTAACATATCTTATATAAATTAAACAAAGCAGGTGATAAAACTGAACCTTGAGGATGTCAATTATTTAAAATCCTGAATGTACTGCTTTCGTTACCAAGATAAACTCTATTTACGATTGGAGAACATATCTTCTAATAATGAAACTATTCTACTACAATGGCTCGATATAGTCTATGTATTAATCCATCTTTCCATACAGTGCCATACGCTGCAGTAAGGTTATACTAAAACTTGATCACAGCAATTTGTACTCCTTCTAAAATCCATTTGTTTTTTTTAATTTCTTAATCAATTATAAGGTGTATCCTTTGGTATATTATTCTCTCGAGAAGTTTATAAAAGATACTAACGAATGAGAATCGCAATGACCTTACACATTTTAAATTCATCTGGAAGTTTTACTGAAATTAAAATATCATTAAGAAAGAAAAATAGCCATTTTAGGGCTAAAATTCCCAGATTCTTGATACATTCCGGATAAATACCATCAAATCCAGCAGCTTTTCGAACTTTAATTAAATCAGCACCACCTTTTAATTTTTCCATAGTGAAAGGTGTGGTTAATAATCTGCAGAGGGTGTTGCTGATTTCCTTTGTTTATGTAATAAATGCCTGTTCAACAGCATTAAAAACACTTATTAGTCTAGATGCTATGAAATTTGCAGAAATGCTAGTTGCAGATTTCCTAGCTTGCTTTTCTGACATAGTTTAGTGGTTTTAAAATTTCTTCTATACGGTATTAAATACCTTCTTCATTATCATTCTAAAATATTGTTGTGTAGCTGTTGTTTTATCACATTTCACTTTTTGTTCGACTGTATAATAGTCCCAGTTTCACTGCTGAGACATCTAGAAGACTTCAAGTTGTTCAAAATGCACGTTTGTACCCCATTTTCGAGGTTAAAAGAACACAATCAGTCTTACACATACTAAGCAGTATTTCATGGTTGAATATGAAAAAAAATTATTTTCTTGATTTTATCGATGTTTTTCATAAAATCATTAGTTATAAATAAATAGACTTTATCGTCGCCTCAAAGCAACACTAACATATGTCGAAAACATTCAAAAATAGGATTTTTAAACGTTGCACTCAAAAAAACGTTAGAGATTTTGATGAAACAGTAAGATTTTTTTATTGTAAATAATACCACATAATGATTTTAGATATGGTGTGTTTATTAATGACTGAAGATGCCACCTCTCAAAGATTTTTTATCGACAGCTTGTGTATTAAGTGTGATAAGAACTAATGGTTGTGAACTAGAAGAACGTCGCTTATGTAATCCGATATGCACAAAATTAATTATCTCAGAGACTAGGTTTGGCATATTTGTCGCACTTTGTCAGTCACGTGACATTCAGACATATTTAAACACGCTTTATAGCCTAGTACTGCATTTATTAAGAAATACATCTTTAAATAGTGCAACACTGTTTCACTAAACAATTTTAAGCATTGAACGCTCATCCTAATCATAACCTGCTATTACATTGAATATTAAAACGGTAACCACCATTTCAGAAACGTTTTGGTGTATCTCTGAATCATTCTTACTAATGCAAAGAGGTGTTAAATGAGTGAAAATCAAGGTGTAAAAATGTCTAGAAAACAGTATATTCTACAGCTAACACTGCAAAAATTGCAATAAAATAAAGATATTTTTGTAGGTTTCTTAAAATAGATGGGAAAATGTATATTTTCTATAAGAGAATCCTAACCTCAATTTCTAGTAAATGAAGTTGGATGTGTTTGATTGGGACTTTGGAAATGGATTTCTTTAACGATTCTCGTATACTACATTCGACGTAATCTACGACGTTAAAATACTAACGTTACGTCCAATGTCACGTATTTTCACGTGTTAAGAACAAACTCGTAAGGTCATTTAAAAGTGTTATAATCTACAAACCAAACACTTAGAGAAAACGATTCATGGTGATAAGTGACAAAACATAATTTTTAAATGTAATGAAAAAGAATTAGTTTAACAGTTTATTAATTGTCTGAGCAATGTCTTTTGCATTCTTTGCCGTCTATCTCGTTGCTCCACGCCCACAGTGAGCATAAAATGCTAATGTCGTTTTGTGTTTTGTTTAGGTATTGATGAAAGTACAGTATTATCATCTATTGGCAAAGAACCTAGCATTCAGACAAAATACGTAGAACTGCGGCGTGGATTGAAACCTTACCATCTGCAAATCTAAGTTTAGAAATGTTTCCAAGTATATATCCCTGCCGTTAAAAAGATAGATGACTTTGGTCCTGATTTTGTAAAAAACTTTTCTGATGATGTAAAATTAATTGAACTTCAACCGCTCCAGCAGAATTACCCAGAAAATGATGCAGTTTTGTTAATAAAGTAACGAGTATGCAGAAAGCTCTTCATATGATGATAGCTTGAAAGATCCTCATTTCATTCCCTGCAATAATCAGGATTCGGATTCAGCAATGGACGAGTCCATTATTGAAATGCAAACTCAAACAACAGAAAATAAGTCTGAGAAAAGAAATTCAAATAAGAAAAAAGTAAAGAATACTCTACAAGATCTAGAACAGCTATTCGCAAAATATTATGAACTGGTTGATAAAGGCTTGCAAACAGAATATAATAGCAAGATGTACAGAAACGGTAAAGAAGAAATCTTAATAAGATTTATAGTAAAAGAAAATTCAATTGCGCATTATATCTTCATATCTAGGAGAACAATATAAGGGTTTGTAAAGCAAATTGTGCCATAGACACAGTTCTGAGAAAAAGAGATGGCTATGGATTTATTAGTATCAAACAGAGAGGAAAACATAAAAATCGTATGAATAAAGTAGACAATGCCTTAACTCAAGGAGTTATAGACCACATCAACAGTTTTCCTAAAACAGAGTCTCACTACTATCGATCTACTAGCACAAGGCAATATCTTGAAGGTTCATTAAATGTGAGCATTATGTACAGGCCCTATATTGATAAATGTCGTGAACGTGGAGAACCATTCGTAGAGCAGCCTTTTTATCAAGATATTTCTAATAAAAAATTCAATTTGGGGTGTTTAAACCAAAAAAGCACTTGTGGTCAACATGCGAAACGTGCAAAAACGTTGGGGAAGAAGAGAAAGAAGCCGAAAAAAAGATCTTAAAAGGCACAAAAAAAGAGACCGAGTTATTGAGTCAAGAAAAAAACAGACATAAAGACTTCTATGGAAAGTGAAAAATTATTGGTATGTTCGTTCGATTTGTAAGCTGTAACTCCTCTACCAAATGCAAACGTATCAACATTTTACTACAAAAGCAAGTTAAACGTTTAAAATTTTACAATATATAATATGCCATAAAAAAATGGTTTCTGTTACATGTAACACGAAGAAGAGGCCAAACGAGGGGCACGCGAAATAGTTACATGCATTAGGGTAGGCCGAGAAATGGAAATTTTCGATTTATGAATTCTAATAGTGCAGAAAAGTTGTATTTTTTCATGCTGATAACGGGAAAAATAACGAAACAATTATCAACTTTAATCTTCCGGTCGCGCAAAAAGCCTAAAGTTAGAAAAAATTACAAAAAAGATAATTTTTTTTTAATTATGATCAGGTATACTAACATAAATATAGTGCGGTAAAATTATAATAGCGAGGAAAAGGTACCTAACAGTGTCTTATATAAGAGAAAAAAAAGATTTTCCCATTAAAATAAAGTCTTCAACTTGTGCATTGGGCTCAAAATAGCATAATACCCAAAAATGTAGTATTCTGACATTTGTCATGCATTCCTATAATGATAAGAAAAGTATCGAAATAAAATTACTAGGCCTTGCAGCCTATGGTGTAACTAGTAATATGTACCTAACCTATCAGAAGAATTTGTGGATTCGAAGAAAGTTTGTGGCAGAATCCGAAAAAACTTTGTTATTAATGAAATGAATGAGCATGTATTGTTTGGCGACATTAAAATAATGGAAGTGAGAAAGGAGTAGCAAAACAAGATGTTATTATAAAACTTAGTATGAAGAGTAAGAATATAAAGTAGTAGATATTAGGCGTAAAACACGTGGAAACGAAGCGAAATAAAATTAGTGCCTTTGTATAAAGGGCCTCCCGCAATCCTCATTAAAAAACGAAATGATTTACAATCTTTGTGCGATCAAAAGTTAGTTCCTTTAAAATACCATGACTTTTTTCATTCTTTAAAAGCAAATGAAGAAGAGACGGATTAATACGAAGAGTGACTTTCAGTTTTTTAAAGTTTGTTAAATTGTTATTTTGATGAGAATTGTAAAGAAAAACTGAAAAATAAAGTGAAACACTAGGTTAACTAATTTAATTTAAATTTTAAATCCAATAAAATATAGAGCAACACTAGGATTAGTGCATTACTTATTTTTTGCTTCCTTCTCTATGAATCGATATTTAAAAATAGAGTTTATGGAAAATACATTACACATAAGTTGTATCAGTATAACATTAACAAAACAATGAAATCATGCGAATACTTAAAAGCGCAATTATTCCTAGTGTTTTTTCAACTTGTCCTACTGTTGCTCTGAGGCGACGTTATCTTTACAATAAAATAACATTCCGTAGAGATTTTCATAATATCAATATTAGACGTAGACTTAATGACAATTCCTTATTATTATTATTATTATTATTATTATTATTATTATTATTATTATTATCATTTTATTTAGAATTATAACCTTTAGTGTACTACCAAACCGCTATATAGATATTGTGTTGGTACGGGTGCAAAATGTGTGGTTGGACTGGTCGCGTGTTTAGGCAATTCAACAGAGTAAGATTTAAAGGAAATCCAAAATTATCCATTCGGATTGGCTGGTCATGTGTTTGACTTAATCATCTGGTTGACTATACCATGTGCAACTGGGTCATTGAATACACAATAACGGTTGAGTGGAAGACAAGGACAAGGACGTTGGCCGCCGTTGGGAAAATTAATTATGTATGTATTATTTCCCTAAAATGGTATAACACTGATATTCCTTTATTTAATTAAATTTAAAATTTTAAATTATGAGTAATTACAATAGTAAATAAAGAAAGTAAATAAAAGTGAATGGGATATGCGTATTTTGCACCCTACCTGAATATGAAATATTACATTTAAATTTTAGACCCTACATTTTATTTGTTGAGCATGAGCGAATGAGGATAATATACACGTAGCTACAATGTTACCGTTGCACAGTATAAAATTTACTAATAATATATAGTATCACCAAATGAATGCAACAGGTGGTGGTTTTCTAGATTTATATAAACCACGTCATGGAAAAAAGTTGTATAACGATTTCGAACAAATTTTGGCAGCAAGAATAAATACAAAAATCCCAATACAAGAAATGCTGATTCAGAGAAACATGGGAAGGCTTAAATCCAAAAGTTAAAAATATTCGTCACGGAAGTAGAGAATGTCATAAAAATACCGAATCTGCAAAAGCCACCCCATTGTTTAAAAAACAAATTCTCTACATGAAGCAGTTAAAATTAAAAGCTGAAAAAATTTCCCGGGCCATTTACTCTGCGTTTACTTAACCTACAAGGGTTTTCCGCTTCTGTGAGATGGTAGTTACTTTTGTAGCTTAACACGTGCATTTTTTACGATTTTTAGGATTTACAGGATTTAGGATAAAAGTAACGGTGGAATGCCCGCAAGTTAAAAATGCTCTAGTTTTCATTAAAAAATCAAAACATAATCCAAACAATCTTTAAAACTTCACCTTCTTTTATATGGTCTTTCACTTAAAAATTAATTTTTAGATAACAAAATCGTCCGAGCTATCTCTCTAGATTTTATATTATTTCACGATATGATGTTTGACGTCAGTCAGATACAATTTATTTTTCTTTAAAATCTTTTCAATGTCTGAAATATCTAAATTGTTAAAGTATCTCTAGCTCTTGTAAAACCACTTTTCTCTTACACGAAGCAAAATTTATTCCCGAAAATGTTGAGACAAACTACATTTCTGTACAACGTTTGTATATTTCAAGCACATATTTTATTGCTCATAAAACCACAGAACAAGTGTTTGGTTTTTACTTTTTTAGATACTCATGCTGTGAAATTCTTCAGTTTAGAACAGGTTCAACAAAGTGCCGATACAAATTCTTGTTATTATACTCTAATGCGGAGTAAATCTCTTCAACGTGTTTAATTATGACTTCATCGATAGATTTTATACTTTAATTTAGAAGGAAATAAAGAAAGAAAGCTAAACTTTAAATATACTTATTAAACCTAAATAAATATAAATGACAAAGTCGGTTGTGGTGATTCAGTAATCTAATCCTTTCGGAACCTTAAAAGAAAGAAAATTGCGGCACAAGAAGATTGATGCTAAAGCTTACTTTCTGTAACAAAAAGCGGCCTTCTTGTTTTAATTATTTAAAACAAGGACATTTTGTCGAAATTTTATTATTTCGAGCTTGAAGTAACATCTTATTTAGGTATAAGAAAATATCCTTTGTTATTACTTTCTTCACACTACAGCAATTTTATTATAAGTAAGGTTATACATGTATGATATGGTAATAACTAGGTCTTTCATTCATATTTTATGATGGAAAGACGTAATCCTCAGCAAAAACAGAATGAAATATTTCACTTTAGAACCTGCTTTTATAGTATGAGACAGCAAACACCCATCAACAGTGCATTCATCATGATATCCTGGATGGCAGTTTTTATAACCAGCTGTGTGACTTTGGGGTTATTCCAAATTCAAAAACAATTTTTGAATAAATAATTTACGTCGAGTTATTGAAAATACATGTATGTGTACATGTGATAATACTGTCGGGTATTCTTTTTGTAGTATTCAAGAATTTTTAGTTTTTCTGTTAAAAGTAATAAATTGACAATAAAAAGGTGTTAAAAATGGCAAACGATTAAATCAGTCTGAAATAAGCAGCACAATACGGTAAAGTTTAAATTAAAAAAGCAGGATCTTTTCAACCTTGAGTGAAACTAGTGCTATCATTCAACACGTTAATTTTATGTAAATGTATTCTGTTTAGGGAGTTTGTATGTGATCAGAAAGCAAGAGTAGTGCAACGATTCATGTAATGTGATTTCGCATGGGGATGTTCTCCTAAAGTAACCTATATGCTTAAACGTTCTTAAACTATCTTAAATGTATGAAAGATGGTTTAGCTTTTTCTTATAGAATTTTTTGTAAGATTGCAAAATTGTTTATATTATCTTAGTTATATAGGTGAGAATCAATCAGGAGATAACTTATGGGTTAAACTGCGACCTTTAAAGTTCACAGTAGTAAATATATTCTGTTCACAATATTGTAATTTTATACATATTGACATTATAATGTTTGTTATTTTGTTTTTTTTATTCATATTCAAATCGATCTGTTACAGTGAGATTTATAGTCTGTACGTTTTATAAGATCAAATTTCAATTCTAGAAAAGTTTTATGTGGTGTTAAATTATTCCAGTATGTAATTCTCCCACATAGACTATATAAAGTTAATTACAACCCATCAAACTGGATTTGTATTGGAAATCCTATTTTTAAATGTCGTTTAAATGTTAATTAATAAAACATAAAATACTTCTACAGCAACTGTTTTCCACCAAAATAAAATGAAATCCTCCAGGTCGTAAATTTTCAAGAATGTTTTGCTTTTATCTTTACTCGTTCGGATCCGGAATTCAAATCCCATATACATATTGTAAAAGGTCGACCGACATACCTATATAATCCAAAGGCAATAACTTTTCTGCCATGTTCGAAATATTTTATGTCAAATGTGAATATTCTGCCCAATGATACCAAACAACCAGCAGATCCTGTCGGGTGTATCAAAAAGAGAAAAGTATAGTATTTAGAAACAAAGATAATTCTTGGTTTTTCCAAATCCCTTTTTTTATATAGTAATTAATTTTTTATAAAAAACCGATCAAGTTTAGATTAACAAAGCAAATATCTTCTAACTTGCAATAAATAACTGCGATATACCATACATTTAATAACATAACAATCATATTCTATTTAAAAACAAAGATATTCAAATTTTGAAATAATTTAAATTACAATGAAATAAACACATTAGCTCTCGATTACGTGGTCAATAAATTATAAACAGGAACTACTACAACACGAAAAAAAATTTCAGTCAAATTTACCTAAATTACACAAATAAATTAAGATACACCATCAAAATGGTATTTTATGTAAAAATTTTCCTAAAAATACCACCTGTTAAGAATTTAACAAGTTTTAGATTAATAATCATCCGAAATAACCAGCAAAACAACTTTATAGTCGAAATTCTCTGATACCGCCCCGCCTTATAAATAGGTTGACACATTTCGCAAATTGTGTCATTCCTGCTTAGGTAGTCATATCGAATGCCAAACATGGGATACGTTCTGGTACGTACTAATATTATTTGTTTTTCTAATTGTATTAATAATTAACAATTAATTTTCTTTTTTAGTACACTGTACTTTTGCTCTCTGTAGTCGCTTCAAGCTTCTGCAAAGAAACAACTACTACAGATAAGAAACCAACAACGACAACAACAACAACAACCCAAGATAAAACCGTCAACAAACGCAGTTTGTATCATGATGGTCTTTACGACACTACCTTGTATTCAGGATTATATGGAACTTCCTTGAATGGAGGATACAGCACTTTAGGAAACGGTGGTTCGTACGGAACGTATTCTAGCGGATTAGGACATGGACATTACGGACTAGGCACCTATTCGCTTGGACATTCCGGTTCTCATACACACACTCACACGGTCAACACCATCACTAAAGAAGTCGCTGTGCCACATCCATACCCAGTTACTATTAAGGAACAAGTACCAGTTCCAGTACCACAACCCTACGCTGTTCATGTACCAAAACCTGTTCCCGTTCCTTATGCAGTTAAAGTACCCGTGGAAGTACCAAGACCATATCCAGTAACCGTTACCAAACATGTGCCATATCCCGTCGAGAAACCAGTCTACATTAAGGTTGCCCAACCAGTTAAAGTTCCAGTACCTCAACCTTATCCCGTACTCCATCCCGTTGAAGTTAAAGTACCAACCCCAGTTTACATTAAGGAATCTAGCTTTGATCACGGAGTCGATATCGCAAAGCATTACAATCATGGAGTTGGTGTTGGTAGTGATCACGGTGCTGCTGTTACCTACAGCGTAGGATCTGGATTGTCATCTGGACTAACATCTGGATTATCATCTGGTTTGTCTCATGGATCACTCTCTGGATTAGGTTCTGGACACGGTTTCTCCTATCATTACGGAGATAGTGGTATAAAATCCGGTTATGGAGGAAAAGCCAGTTACACTGGTGTTTACGTACCAAGTACCTTAGGAGGATTGAATGGCCATGATACGAGCGGAACTTACTCCTGGCAAAAATCCGTAAAATGGTAATTGAGTAGTACGACAATTTATTTAATTCCTAGCAATGTAATTATTCTATATCCTAGTCTTGTTTTTTCTTGCTTTTATAAAATTTCTGTTATGTCTACATTTGTTAATTGTATACCTATCTTCACTTTTTGAGGAATAAAATATATGTGTCTTAAAGTAGTTGTTATTTATAATATTATAGAATAGTTATCAATATCGTTTACTTTGAAAAAGTGTAATTTTAAAAAATCAAATGATTGATGCAAAAAGTGCACGAATTGTCAGTGACGGCAAACTGCTCGATTAACTGCTTTATTAAAAGGAAACTTATCTTGAAATTGTCTAATCGAAGGAAAAACCTTCCATAAAAAATTTCTTTCATTTATCTGCTTCTTCAATGTGTTGAAAAACTTGAATCTGAATGCATGTCTTAGATGATATTTTAAGATGTTTATTCTCTTTGCCTTTCATTTGTGGTATCCGCAAACAATTACATTACTAAATTTAATATCACGAAATATTCCAATAAATATATTAAAGTTCAGAAAGATGTTGCCACATAGGGTTATTACTATTAAAAATATCAGTGAAAACCTTGCTAGAGAATGCAATCTGTTGAATACACTTAATGGCATGACCGTTATTTATATCTTGCTTACTTTATAGCACAGGCAGCAATTGTCCACAAAGTTTTCAGATCTTTTACAAGAACTAGTTCGGGTTAAGAAAGATCCATTCAGTGATAAAGCTGTACTAAAATAATCATTTGATTATTTGATCATTATTATATAGGAAAACAGGAAATGCATACAAGCCAGTACAAATTAATGTACACTCGAATCACGAATACTAAACTTGGAAGATACAGGGTAAATCTTAAAATGGTCTCCACTTTAAAGGAGTATTCTGGAAGCGATAAGGATTAGAAAAGTTTAAAAGAATTTATATTATAGTATTCAGTGTTTTTAAGATACAGGGTCGAACATTACTTATAATAATGGGCTCACTGGTAAGAATACCAAAATTAAGTACTATAGGAAAACTGGACGTTTTATTGTAATAACCGTACAGAAAATCCCCATTTGAATATTACATGTAATTTCCAAGATATTCCACTCAGAAATACTAGAAATTAATTTCTAACATCCTTACAATATAACCAAATCCTGTTTTATTTAAAAACAGCGCATGCTAACAAACGAATACAAGGGAAACTTTCTAGAATGAGAGTAGATTTCAAAGCTAACAGAATTATCTATTTTGCCAGTGGCCTAATACTTCTTTTGCGTGTATCTGTTTTTCCCTTTTTCTGGGACCGGGGGCAATCAGTACAAAAATTAGTAAAAAAGTAAAGATTTCTCAATATCAGAAAAAACTAGATTATATTAAAAAATTATATTTATGGCCAGGTGACGAGAGCACTATCAAGAAACTATGACAAAAGTAAAACAGAAAGAACAGAGACCGTGTTGGAAAAGGAAAAAAAGGGTTTGGAATGAACCAACTGCAGAATTAGTCAAAATAATAACAAGAAAGATGGAAAATAAAAAACCCTCAAGCACAAACAAATAATAATAAGCTTGTGATGTACGAAGAAAAAGTATTATTCTTTCATACAGATTTGGAGAAACATGACAATGCCAAAAGAATCGGTGAAGCATTTATGAAATCCATGCACAGGAAGGAAGCTAAATTAGACTGTAATAACTGCAGGTCGATTTTTCACTACTAAACGTTATACAGGGTGTCCCGCGATTCGACTGCCATAGCTTAAAGGTGTGTTCCTTGGGTAATTTCAAGTCGAAAATACCTAATACATATATGTCCAAAGCTCAATAGTAAGGGAGTTATAGGCGATAACATTTTCCATAAAGAAATGGTTGGGTCAATTATTATGCATTGTTATTGTTTATAATTAATGCAGGAAGTAGGCTGGTGAAGAGTTTTGTCACATTGTTATTACAATTGATTCTTGTTTGACGTTTATTAGTGAGTTTCGGACATATATGTATTAGATATTTTTGACTTGGAATTACCTAAGGAATACACCTTTAACCTATGGCAGTCGAGTCGTAGGACACCTTGTATAAAAGGTACTATCAACAATCAGAAACATAATGAGTAAGAAGGAGAAATAATGTGTTGCTTTCAATGAAACAGATATAAGAAAAACAAAGCGAAAAGGATTGATAGTACATGTGCTCTTTATAGACTTCCCACAAGCATACAACAATAGTAAATAATAACTCTAACAGACACTTTGAAGTAAACAGAGAGCAGGGTGAAAATAAAAGAAATTCAGATCAAGAAAAAGCTTCCGGCAAGGAAACTCGCTATCGCCAACCCAATGTGGCATAACTTTAGAAACGATAGTAAGAACTTAGATAAACGTAATCTAGAGCACACTGAGCAACCTAGTTTAACTATTGGCTATGAAGATGACTTAACAATAGTAGCACCAAGTACGGAAAGACTAGAAACTAAGAAAGATAGATCATGAAGCAAAAAAGTTTGGTTTGATAACTAATTAAGCAAAAATCAAATAACCCCAAATCGATGGTAGTTAACAACTTGCATTGAATGTAACCTTCTCAAGAGAGTTAAACACGAGCACGAGTCATTTGTGGTAGCCTAGCTATGGCTTTGCCTCTTACGAACCTTCAAGATCGGTTTTCGTCCTTTATAACCTTCTAGAGAGAGTTAAATACAAATGGGTGTCAGCTACGTCCTCCCATAGAATGAGATAGACAAGAGTAACAACAAGATCCTCCTAATGTAGTTCTGTTAAAGAACAGAAATTTACCACGATTTCTCAGAATAAAAGTGTACAGAGTAATCATAAGCTAAAGTAGGCGAAGAGAATAATAAAAATATTTAAAAGCAAAATCGATAGAGAAACAAAAACAAAGAGGTATATAATCTGTTTAAAAAACTCATAATAATAACTACTCTAATAAAATACAGGCACACAAAAACAAAAAGTGATCTGTTTTTGGAATCCCATATGGTAATCCTTATGTATTTCGACATGCTGAACACAAATCTGACGTCTGTTTAGCTCCACCACCCACCAGTTTGTAGTAAATCGCAAAAATAATCTCAAAACCTCATAAAATGGGAACATCGTTACCCAATTGTTATCTACGTCAGATTAAAATGTGCATTAGCACTTGCACACCTTAACATTATGTATTTTGATGCAAGAAATACACGTTTCGCGTTGATGAGGCATTATCCGTCACTAGTTTTTATTAAATCGCGAATATAACTTAGGAAACCGCATACATTGGCGAAATGACTGCTCTATTTAAGTCTGCGTCAAATAAGAATGCCCAGCAACACATTACTTACGTAGATCCAAAAATGTCTGCATCCAGGGCACCACCGCGTGATGGCGGTAGACAACGGTATCATTCCGAAGTATACGCTAGACATCGGCGTTCATGCCGTCATTGCAGGCACAGGTAGGAAATATATTACGAAGCAGGAGCTCGAAACCCCAGTTTCGGCGGCTGGTCAGGGTGGGAAAGCTGGCCTGCAGGCGTCGTCGTCATCATAAGACCATAGCTTTTCAAAGGTAGGCAACTTGGCCTTTGAAAAGTATGAGGCTACAAGAAGTCATTAATGTGATGAAGACCCAAATGTTTTTTGTTACGTTTGTGGTAAATTTGAAGTAGCAAAATGGCGTAAAGAAATTTTAGACGCGACTAAAAATATATACCGCGAATGCTTTCGTAGGGAGGTCTTGGATGAGGATACAACATGGACTCGTAATATTATATGTTGCGCTTGTTTTTCTATACCAAGTCAGTGGCAGACAACTAAAAATAGCAAAGTCCTTAAATCTATAACACTCGCAGTGTGGCGAAGAGCTCAATCAAAAGAGGATTGTTACTTTTGTAATACAACAGTAAAGGGTTTCAATTCGAAAAATAAAACGAAAATAGACTAGCGGATGTTTGTACAATGACGAAACCTATAACATCAAATTACTTTAACAGCAGCCGTTCGGTCAATGAACAAATGGAAACCTTAGAAGACGACGTAGAGCAAAATGATTATTATAAAGAATTCGACAGCAGTGATAACGAAATTAAAAAGAGTGAAAAAGAGTATGTTCCAGCTAGAGAATACAAAGTTCCAATACTGTTCACTTAGAATGAACTAAACAATTTAATTCGGAGATAAGCAATGCCAAAAGACGCATCTGAAGACTTAATCAGTGAACTAAAAAGCCGAAACTTGGTGGTACCTGGAACCAAATCTTCTATATACACAGAAAGAGAAAAAGGATTTTGGAAATACTACACCAAAGATAAGGACACCTCATTGGTGTACTGCTTAGATGTCCCAGGATTGAAGAATGCCTTGAAGTCTAATATGTACAAGCCCAATGAGTGGATATTATTCCTAGATTCATCGAGACTAAGCCTGAAAGTGGCGCTACTGCACAATGGAAATACGTATACATCTGTTCCAATAGCTCACTCAATCGTTATGAAAGAAAATTACGGAAATATTGGGTATATTTTATAAAAAATAAAATATTCAGAGCACAATTGGCAAGTTTGCGGGAATTTGAAAATCATATCGAAGATGCTAGGACAGCAGTCTGATTTTGTAAAGTACCCTTATTTCATGTGTCTACGGGACAATAGAAATCGTGGATATTACTACAAAAAAAGATAGTGGCCGCAAAGAGGAAGAACACGCCGTCATCAAAGAACCTTTACTTGATTCTTCCACTCCATATAAAAATTGGACTAATGAAACAATTTGTGAAGGCATTAGATAAAGGAGGTAAACGTTTTAAATGCATAATTAAACAATTTCCAGCATTAAGTGACACCAAAGTGAAAGAAGGTATTTTCAACGGCCCCGAAATACGCAAAATGTTTCGGAATAAAAAGTTTGTTGCAACCATGACAAATACTGAAAAGGCCGCTTTAAAAAGTTTGTAAAAACGTTTTAAGTAGTAAAGACTGTAGAAATATTGTTGCAGACTTGATGAAAAATTCCGAACGACTAGGATGTTTAATGAGCATTTTTCTGGATTCTCATCTTGACTACTTTCCTCAAAATTTAGGAGACTCCACAGGTTGTTCGAGGATACAAAAGTGCGTTGCAAGCGCAAGAAATAACTTCACTCACTTGAGTTTTTTAATGTTAAGGTGTACAAGTGCTAATGCATATTTGAATCTGACGTAGACATCAACTGGGTAACAATTTTCCCATTTCATGAGGTTTGTTAGGTTATTTTTGCAATTTACTAAAACCTGGTGGTTGATGGAGCTAAACAGACATCGGATTCGTGTTCAACACAAAGAAATATATAACGATTACCATATGGGATCTCAAAATAAGCAGACCACTTTTTGTTTTTGTGTGCCTGTGATATAATCAGAAGATATAGATGGCTTAAACACTTAAAAAGAAGCAAGTATGAGGGTATCAAAAAAACTGTTGAAAGAAAATTTGAGGTACAAACAAGAAACGTAAACCAGCGAAACCACGATTTCAAGACCTTCAAGTAGACCTAAAGGTCCTAGAAAAACAAACATTTCTTTGGAGCTGATATTATTATGCAGGGTGTATCTAGACTCCATCCCCATTGCTACATGATAAGTTCCATGGGTAGATTGATGTCGATTGGCAGAAAAATTCTTTTTCTATGTTAGCTCCTTTAAGAGTTATGACGACTCCAAGATGATGTCAGAAATCGCATTTTTAACTTAATTGATTGTATATTTCGCAAACGTAAAATTATGATGCATGTTATCGTTATTAGAAAATAAAGATTTACTTCGTTTCGGCAAATAATTAGTTATTATTTTCTCAAAAGCTATCGCTCAAATCGAAAAAATAAAACAACGAAAAGAGCTTCATTTTGAAAGGTTCTTTTAAAATAATAACTACCTTAAAAGGTATAGGTAGAGGCAGAAAAGGTCTGCTAAAAACGTGGGAGATGCTCAGAACGGCGGCTTTTCCATTAAAAAAATTTAAAAGTAATTATGAAAATTTTAACAAAAAATTCAAGAAATCCAAACCGTAGCTTTTCTTATTTTTCTATTAGAACGTTCGATATCTTTTATAATGATTTTAGAAAGCGTGGAAGATTCATAGAATTCATTTGTTACTTCAATTTCCATAAATCTTCCCCGTTTTATAAAAAGGTTACAGGGTTAAGACAGGTATTATCAGCATTAAATGAAAGTTGAGATTTGCATTTCTTAACCACCATATATACTCGAATACAAACTTCAATTTTTGTTGTTTAAATAAACTTAAAAAATTAAGTACAAACGTTGCAATTCATTCTTTTCGATAAAATGTTTAGTCTCTTAGTACGGCCCTGTCAAAAATGTTCTTTTGGATTTTCTGACAGTTAATCCCTTATAAAGACAATCTTATAATAGGTTAACATGGTATTTTCGTTATCTTTCAAAAGATCAGGCCAACTGAAACTGCAACGGGTATACTTCACATTACGATTTTTCGAACAGACTTTTTAAGTCTAATCTGTTATTGTATTTAAAAGTGAAGTTTAAATTAACAACCACTGTAAAAGCAATCAACCGTATTAAGCACAGCCTAAAGTGTACGGTACAACTACAAATGAACTTTCCACTATTACACTTTTAAGATCTCACTCAGGACAACAGGATTGTGATATGTTAATTTTATATTCTAGTGTAGATATCAATTTGATGTTAATCATTGAGCTAAAGTGTAGACACCCTTCTCAAAGAAGAGAGCCAAATATATGCCTTATAGTTCCTTACTGGTACCGCGGTGTAAAGGACAGAACAGCATGTGCGGTTAGTTTGATAAACATAGACTATGCTTCAAAAATGACTTTGACAAGAGTGTCTCCACACTCTTCTCATTGTTTAAATCAATAGCACTATCAAATCATGGTACTGTAGTCTAGTGAAAATCAAACAGACTGTTTGACAAGATATTTTATTGTTGGAAGATCTTATCAAACAAATATTTCATAATACGTGCTATTGCAATTTGATCAAAACATTTTCATATAGTAAAACAAGCAACAATACAGACAAAGAAAGTTTTTGTAAGAAATTTAAGCATAAAATCTAAATGTTCTGGGGAAATGTGCTTCGAGGTTTATAACGATGTAATACATGCCAAATGGTTGTATAGATAAAATAAGCAAAAACGCTTCTGACTATATATCTTTAAACATTATTACTGTAAAGCGAAGTAAGGTCACTCTTTAGGGTGTAAAAGAATTTTAGGAAAAGATATTCAGTTCTTTGTCTGTATATATAAGACCGATACTTGTATCATACGCTGACGTACTTTGCATCATGGAAAAAATCCAAAAAATGTGTGTAATGAGTAATGACGTATCGAAGATTGTCCCATTTTGAACTTGAAGATTGGTTTTGTAATTTTTAGAAAAGCACCAAAATATTTATTTAAATGTAAAGTAGAAATACGGGAATTATATTTGAGAATTCCTCCGAATGTATGAAAGTTCTCAGCCTAGGCACTGAAAAAGTTATCACCAAATTTGTATTGTCACATTTTTATTTAATACATAGTTACAATTTACTGATGAAGACCAAAACCGTCTCGAAACGTGACTTACAGCCACAAAACATGCCAAACCAAAAATTATAAAAATCGATCAAAGCCTGCTATTTTTATACGCAAAATTAATTTTTTTTCAAAAAACTTTCACGTCTTGTACCGACTTAACCAGACGATTTTGGATACAGGTAAGTTGGGTTAAATCTTTTTAATTTTATTCCAGGAGTCTGTAGTTAAGCTATGTTCCAACCTTCTGGAGACACCCTGTATATAATTAACATAAACACAGACCCTGCGAAGCCAGGCAAATCGGTTTCGTCTTTTTCTTAAGAAAAACATACCAAGAATATACTGCTACGTCCTTTCCTTTCCTTTCCTTTCCTTTTATAGAAGAATGGTACACAAAAGAAGGAAAAGAGCCTGACAGTAATTTATTTAGTTAAGATTTAGTTATATAGGAAAAAATTAAAATACTAGATAAGGCTTCTATTTACAGCACTGAATTTTCACACCAAATGCTCATTATCGAAAGTGGTGCCCAAAGAATGCATTGAAGAGTATGCAACCCAAGCTACTCACAGGTCATAAGTGACAATGAGATTTAAAACTCAGCACAATTTAAATTTAGAGGATATGTAACATTAATGGAAATAAAAAATCAAAATTAAGATAGGCGTTTTTATTCTTTTAAAAGAGAACGTTACAGTATGAAAGGGAGGCTAACAAAATGTTAGTTTGGAATGTTTGAAGGTGCAAGCCCAACTCTGTCTATAGGTGTTAGATTGCACGATCTAGTTGGCAAGATAATGTCACCATTTCGAAAAGTGACACTGCCAGGAGATTTTACTTGTAATAAAGCCATTGTTTCCCTCGCCGTGTAGTACACTTTTTCGAAATTTTGTTAGAAAGACAATGATGCGATATTCAGGTCCTCAAGTTCAAAATTTACAAATTTAATTAGTATTATTCGAGTTACTTATTTCACTTAATTCATTGGTAATAATCTTAATTAATTAAAAATTGCCTGGACGCAAACTATAAAATAAGAACTGGAATTACGTGCTTCTCTCATCTAGTGGTTGACTAGGGGATCACTGGTTAGAATGCAACTCAAATGAGTAAAATTTTTATAGTTAACTGAATAGTATAATTAATTAATTATATTAAGAGGTGAGTAAAATAACTTAAATAATTATTAGAACTGTAATGAGAAAAGTATGTTTAAAAATTTCAATTGAAGGTGCTGATTTCCCCGACTCTTTGGTCATGCATTATTGAAAGAATTAATTAATATAAACTTTCAATTAAGACCTATATTTTGTACATAAACAAAGATTTCGTTGCACATCATACGTTTTACATGTATTGCCACCTTTATCAATTATCACATTTAAAACAGTGCTATATTACCTGTAAAAGTAAATTATGAAAAATGCATTGTCGCGCCAAACGCTATGTTGCCACGCCATCGATCACTGTATTGCATTTCATTAACTGATTCATGCGTTGATTCAAGCTTCGTCTTTTCTTTGTGTTTTGCATGAAATCCATCAATTCAAATCAGTATACGTCTTATCTACAATGAATTGCTGGCTTGTCATGCGATTTTTCTTGTGTATTTAAATTCGCAGCCTAACGTTTAATTTCATTTATACCTAACCTTATATTTCCCACGTGCCTCTAAACATTTAGGTAGTAAAACTAAAGTAAATAAGTAAGCATTGTTATACTATTAACAAAAAAAATTAATACCTTTATTAGAAAAATACAGTGCCAAATTCGGCAGGCCGTGAGAACGTAATATATACAAGCTAAATAAATATGTCCCCACACCGAAAAGTAAAAGGGAATTGAATTAAACAGTGTCCGCCAAGAAATCTGCACCATATTGGAAACCACAGGGACGAAAAGATAGGTAGTTCTCCCTTTCTCCGAACCATCCCATCTAGACTAACAGACATTCATCACTTTATGGTACAGATATTCCTTGAGATGGTACCGTGTCTCAAAATTCGTGCCAACGATCTCCTCATCTATACAATGGGCAATTTGCTCCGTTTCAGCTACTTCAGGCACAAATTGCGCTGCAACACCAGGTCCAGAGGGGGGAGACCCGCCAGGACTCCAGCCGCATCAGCAAAGACAGACCTGTAGGCTAAGATCAGCAGTTTGCAGCATGTACCATACAAAGAGCAAAGTAGATTTTATATTCTGACGGTTTGTATACGATCCCCCCCCCCCAGACTTCCATCCCATACGCCACCATGGGAATAGTGGCATGCTCATATATCACCAGCAGTGAGGTGCTCATATCAACTTTTTATGCAGTGCAGGTTTTCTTTCTAAGCGCATGAATAATATGAACAGCTCTGAAGCATACTGAGGAAGCTCCAGATCTAACATGTTATCAACCATTAGATCCTAAAGGGAAGGACATAGTGAGTCCGTCGTCGATTTTGATGAAGTTTTTACTGGCGATTCTACATCGAAAATAAGTCGATACGTATTTTGCCGTTCGTCTGAATGGGCCCTTCGGGCCTAGCCAAACAATGTTATTGTAAGTCAGAAAATGGTTAAAATTGGCTTTCATGAAACTGGTCCTGCTCCAGCCGTCTTAACTGATTTTAATAAAACTTTTATGGGTGTCTACATTGAAAAATATTAAACCCGTGTATGGGGATTTTTCAACATACGCCCCAGGAAGGCCAGAATAAAATTCACAACACAGTAACGGCGTAAGCTTACGCCAAGAAATTGAACTATTGAAGAAACTTTATCAGGATCCGTCCTAAGTCCGTTTTTATCGACCAAAAAACCCAAATATGTATATAAATATGAGACGATCTACAAAACTCACATTTCTCCAAGTTCACAACCAACAGGTTCTTTAAGACGTTCCTATACTTTAGGTAAAGTGCTAATATGTCCCTCGAAATTACTAGACGCTATGACGATATCTTCCATATAAAGAAAAACTTTATGAAATTCTGAACCAAAGATATTGTCCATGAGGCGCTGTAAAGTTTGAGGGCTATTATTTAGACCAAATGGTAAAACGGTGAATTCAAATAAACTTCGGCGAGAAACAGTGAAAGCGGTTTTCTCACAACTATCCTCTTTCAAAAGGATTTGCCAAAACACCTTCTTTAGATCAATAAAACTCAAAAATTTAGCATCACGCAAATTGTCCAATATTCCACTTACGTACGGCAGAGGATAAGTGTCTCGTTTGGTTACCGAATTTAATTGGCGACCATTAAAACAAAATCAAAAAAAGCCATGCTTCTTTTTAACCAAAACAAACCTCGAATTCCAAGGAGATGATGAAGGACGGATAACACCTCACTCTTTCATTTTATCTATTTCCTTGTTAACTATTTCTAACATAGAAGGAGACATTTAACAATACCATTGTTTGATGGGTATAGAATCACTAGTATCAATATAATGAGCTACCCTATGGGTTCGGTCAAGTAAAAAACTTACTAATACTTTCAAATTTATCGATAACGACTTCTAAATCATGAAATTGTCTGGGATTACGATCATTCTTTTCATGAATACATTTTTCCAAATTGTTTATACTAGAGACTATAAAATTATCCATCTTAAAGTCAGTTTTAATACCAAATAGATAACAATAATCGGCTCCCAAAGTCAGAGCGACAGAGATAGAGTTGGAAACTATCATGCTTACTATCTTGGTAACAGCATCAATAGAGAGAGGTATGTCAACTAAACTTAAGAGAGATTGTGAATTTTCATCAGCGATCTAAAGTCGCATAGACGAGGAAAGCTTATGTAAAATTAGACCAAGTTTATCTATCAGAAACAATCTTTGTTTACCAAAAACGAACTGGTTTGCTCCTGAATCTAAGAAACCTAACATGCGAGCACCTTTGATGTCAATCTCTACAAACGGTCGATTGTTGCTCTTTCGATGAAAGGAAACGGAATTAATTTTATTTGTGCATAAATAATGAACTTGTTTCAACCAAGCCTGAAACTGAAGTTTTTCAGCCTTTAAGAATTCGGGATTTCAGAATCGCTAGCTGGGAACGAAACTTGCCCTTGCGCGTTTTTTTTTTGATATCGATTGCATTTTATACAAGAAGAAATATCCCTGAAGTACCACAAATAAAACAGAATAGAGTTTTATCTTCCAAACAGGTATGATAAGTATGGCCTGCCTTTTCACAATTCCAACAAGTCACTTTGGAGGAATTCCTAGAAAATGATTTGTGTCGAACTACAGGCCTACGAGGATCTAAATTATTAGATGAAACTTGAAACGGTTTAGTCAAAGAATTTACTTGACGTTTCTGAGAACTAGAAGGCCGGTACGCTAAATCCGGTTCGAGTGGAGTACTAGATGCCGAATAATGGTTGAAATTTCTTATTGCGCTCTTTGGTTTCTTCGATCTGTCTATACGTACAGTCGATTAAAGTTTCGATAGATAAAATTTGAATTAAAGTCAGGGGGTTTGCATAAAAGGCTTGCAGATTATGCCTGATATATTTTAATTGGATTTCTTCAGATGGAAGCACAGATAACTTTTTGAACAAATTTATCACGACAACTATGTAAATCTGGAGTCTTTTGTCCACACCTTGAGTGTAAGCTCGGATTTCCGACCACAAAGCGTCGTCGTAATCACTGGGTAAGTAATGTTTACGAAGAAGACGAACGATATCGTCCCAGGAATGAACCCTAGACCTAATTAATCTAAACCAGATTAAGGCTTGGTGTTCATAGAAATCCACGGCTTCCAAGTAGAGCTGTGCAAGAGGGAGATTACGAGAGATTCTAAGCTCTTCCACTCGTTCGAGAAAATAATTCACACGCTGAGTGCTAGAGGAACCACTAAATTTAAGGTTCCATTTCGCAACACTAACGGAATGGCCAATATTGATAGGCGCGGAATTTCCTTCGGATAACAAATTTAGGTCATGCATACGAGAATCTAGAGTATATTGAAGTGCTAGAAGGTTAACATCAACATGCTTAAGGGAACTAGTACTGATGGCTACGAAAGATTGTCTTCGTAAACCAGAGAATGATGACATATGAAACGAAGATGCGGGGTCCCCAACGGGCAAAGTTTGCTGGAAAGGGCCTACATTTTCAGCTGTTTGGTTAAAAGCATGACGGGTTTCCCCTAAGGATACGCATTCGAAAGAAGCATTATCCTCCATAAAGAAAGCGATATCATTGTTATCTCTAATAACGTATTTAAAAGCTCTATACAAAGAGTTTTCAACGCGGATAAGGAGTCACTCTCCACATAACCTAAATAATTCAGGGGCCGAGTAATATGCTTGATTTTGGTTAGCAGACGGTTTAAATCTTTGGTTAAGGGTTTATCAACTAGAAGTTTAATTTTGGCCTCTAAGTAAGTCAGACGATTGTGACAGAATATAAGTTCCGTGTCCTTATCAAGTTCAACCGGAGCATATGAAGACGCTTCAGTGGGATTACATTTTTCCCTGGCTAAATGAAACCTTAATAACCTACGCTTTTCGCCTACCGTTCGGACGGACGGATCAACATTTCGAACTAGAAGTTCCCAGTCGAGCTCATCAGAGACGATGATATTCCAAATGCGAATGGAAAAACAATTCGGTTCTGAAAAGTCTTAACTATGAAACGGGCAAGACAACGTTCTTACAAAAAAGAAATATGTATATATACAGATGTATGTCTGGGCAAAATCTACGAGACATACGGAGAATGGGATCCACAAATGGTGGGATCGGAAAAAATATTGAACAGAGATGATATTTCTTCATTGTGGATCAAGTTAAATGAAGAACACGGTGAAACTGAATTTGATTCAGATTAATAATGTAATCGGAGCCCACGAATAGCACCAGGAGTTTTTTCATTAAAACCATCTTACTTAATCCCCTATACGAACTGCATTAAAAAAAATTACAGGTATAAAATACCAAAAAAGTAAGTAAATTAAGTAATCTTTATCTCATCTTTAGATGTCAAAAACAATCTACAATACATATACCTTTCTAATCTTATGCCTGAACTGGCACTGTTGGGTAAAGTTTTACAAACAATTTTGTATTTAGATCTAACTTAAAAATAGTATTAATTTTTTTACTTAATACTTAGATTTTACATAATTATTTACAACAGTCGTTTATAAATTGCCTAATACTATTAGAATTCCCTATTTCTTCAGGTAACTAAAATATAAATAATATCCAACATGAGGTAATATTAACGCCAAAAATTAGTGACCATTCTATCATAAGTATTGAAATTAAGAATAAACTTGATGATACACCCAAGTACATAATAAAAAGAAAAAGATGTCTTCGTAACTACAATAAAATGTTACTTCAAGATGAATTACTGCAAACATCGTGGAATAATGCTAAGACAGATGTAAATTTATTGACTAACAATTGTGTTAGTAGTATTTTAAATGTTGTAAATAACAATTATCCTATAAGAGATATAAAAATTCCGTATAAATATCACGAACATAAATGGATCACGGGAGAAATTATTGAAAATATGAGAGAAAGAGATGAAAGATTTACAAGGGCAACGTTCACAAAGAACACACAAGATTGGAATAATTATAAAGATCAAAGGAATTTAGTTCTAAATATGATTCGAAATAATAAGGAACAGTACCTAAAAAATACTGTGAGAAATGTTCAAGGTAAGGAACTTTGGGAAAGATTAAAGAATTTGCTACCACATATAAAAGTAACAACTAAACAACATGTTCTATTTAATTCTGTAATTGAAACAGATGAAAAACAGATTGCTGAGAAATTTAGTGTTTACTTTGTCCAAAGTATTGAGGAAATTAGAAGTAACATGATGGCAAACGACAACATACAGTATATTCTCGACAATATTGAGACTGAAGGAAATTTCGAAACCTTCGAAATAGTAACTATGGAGAAGATAAGAAAAATAATCAAATCTTTAAAGGTTACAATTGAATTAGACACTTTATTAACCACCAACATCGTAAGGGATTGTTTTGAAGTAATAGGTAACCGATTCTTGGAAGTATTGAATACATCACTGCAAAAAGGAATCTTTCCAGAACAACTAAAAACTGCATATGTGACACCAGTGCCAAAAATAGTTAATTCATCCAAATGTGAGGATTTTCGACCAATCAACACAGTTTCGATATTTGAAAAGATGTTTCAAGCTGAAGTTAAAGACCAGATTGTTCGCTTTTGTGATGAGAATGAAGTGTTAGTGGAAAACCAATCAGGTTTTCGTAAAGGTCATTCGTGTGAAGCTGTTATATTAAATGTTTGTGATGAGTGGTTTAGGCAGATAGAAAGTAATAAAATCATAATTGCTATATTTCTAGACTTTAAGAGAGCCTTTGAAACTATTAACAGAGATGTCTTGGTTATAAATTGGACAAAATTGGTATTAGAGGGTGTGTGCTAAAATGGATTAAAGATTATCTAACAAATTGTACCCAAAAAGTTAAATTTAATAACAGCATTTCTTCTGCGATCAACAATAATTATGGTGTTCCGCAAGGAAGAATATTGGGACCGATTCTGTTCAATTTATATGTCAATGATATCACTAAATATGTTCATAATTGTAAGTTAATTATGTTTGCAGATGATACAATGTTATATATAGAAGGTGATAATATTGATGATATTGTTAAATTAATAAATGAAAATTTAGCTGATATATACACATGGGTAAGTGATAACAGTTTAAGTTTAAATTTTAATAAATCAAAATATATGCTAATTGGCAAATCCTACACATTACAAAAGCTAGGAAATATAAATATTAATATCCAAATAAATGGTCCTACTCTTAAGAGAGTAACTGAAATGAAATATCTAGGAGTCCTTATTGATAATAACTTAACTTTTAAAAATCCGGTAAATTATATACTTAATAAACTATCACAGAAACTATATTTAATTAGAAGGATTCATAGAAATATTACTATGAATACTAGAATATTACTATATAAGTCATTAATGGGTCCACATTTTGAGTATTGCTCTTCAATATTGTTTAATTGTAATTTGAACCAAAACAACCAATTACAGAAATATTGCGATGTACAAAAGATACTCCAATTGAATTAATGTTAAATACCTTAAGTCTTATGAATGTTAAACAGCGTATTACTTTTAAAACATTGGATTTTATTTATAAAATTAAAAATCATGTAACACCTAATTATTTATGTAGCAAGTTAAATTATGTGAATACTGTACATTCATATAATACAAGAAATAGAACAGATTTTTATATTGAAGTAGTGACAACTACAAAGCGATATAATACATTATTCTACAAAGGACTTACTATGTATAACAATTTGCCTAGTGATATAAAATATTGTACACAGTACAACATATTTAAAAGTAAATTAATTGATTATATTAAGCAATTATAATAGCTGTGCTAAATAAAGTTATTATTATTATTATTAACTCATTAAACAATCGCAGGACCTTGTAAAATAAACAATTTTGCGATGTCAACATTGTATTTAAAGATAGTTTTAAATTATTGGCGAATAGAATCCCACAATCGTGATGGTCTCTGTTGTATAAAATAAATTCGGACATATAATTTTAGCAGTTGACCTTTTACAATTTTATAAATCCAGATAAAGACATTAAAGAGAATAAAGGTTAAATAAGTTTTTTCAACAAAGAAAATACCTTGGACAAAAGCTTGTCAGTGTAGTAAATTCGCTTGAGTTAATAAATAATTTGAGATTTTTGTGTCTTACGGTATAGCTGTTTATTTGGATGTATCTAGTGATATAAGGTGGTAAAATGACGGTAATATTTCTGGTAAGATTTTGGTAATTTTTCCATTCTGATTGTTAAAAGACAAGTATAAGGAAACATAGTCGTTGATTTTCCCTTATAACTGCTTGATGCAGTTCGTTCAGAGGACTGCAGCGAAGATATTGGACTCGGTGCAATTTGTCTAGAAAATTACTGTTACCTGCTGAAGATTTACAAATACCTTTTTCCTGGTGTAGTTCGGATGCTACCGATAAAATTGGTGGGTTATAATATTCTAAGTAAATTCATATTTTAAAATTAAAACCATAATAATAATTTTATTATCTATCTGATATGTTGCTTTATTACATCAAGTTAAAAATATGAATAAAAGGTAATAAAAATATTTGAAAAGTAACATGTGGTAAGTGTGAGGTTATTCAGTTATACTGCTCAATGTCAATATGTAGTTCTACAGTTTGTACTGTAATCTAATTTATACAGATAATTTAATTAAGCATGCACATGTGTAATAACTACTTTAATGTATGAATTTAGTGCTCGCTTCTAGTTAATCATTAAAACTAAACCAAATTCGCTCTGCAGTAGATGTAAGTAATCTCCTAAGCCCTTATCATAATACATACTTTAGTTTGTTGTTTCATCTTGGAAATAACTAAAAACTAAATGTGAAATATAAAGTTTCGAAACAGAGAAATCAACATCTTCAATCAGAATTTATAATTATATGGTTGAGATTTAAAATTTAATATTTCCCTAAAAGCTAAACTTAAAAATGTTTTCCCAATGTAAACAGTGAAAACTGAATCTACTGTCAAACCACAAAGTAAAGGAGGTAGTTTTCCTTTTATTACTTAAAATAAAATTATCTGCATTAAACCAGGATTAAAACAAGGTAACTACATTATAAATATAAAAATGTCTTGTATTCTCTTAGAAATTATGTTATCAAAACTGAAAGTAAACGATATCAAAAAGGGAGAAACGGCAATTTTGGATGTAGAGCGGAACAAAATATGATGTAGCAACTACCACTGTCTGATCCCGAGCAACAATATTGAAAATAAAAAACCAATTATCGTAAGCAACGTCCCGAAAGAAAAACAGAAAGAACGAAGGCAAATCTTTTTATCTAAGATAATTCACGCAGTTTTGACGATATAAAATTCTATTCAAATTTTTATTGCAAATCACAACGATGTTTAGCAAATAACTTCTTTTATCCAGGATTCTGTTTAACAATTACCATTGTTCTTGAACCCCGGTTATTTTAAACGCCTTCTTAAATTACTTTTAAAATATACTAGAATATCTGATATTTAAGTTTTTAAGCTTCTTGGCTCGTTATTGCCTCGTCATCATTGCTGCCCGTTTCGTTCTTGTTTTCCTAATATTGCATTATATTATTAAATCGGTCAATACTCGTTATTCCCAATACCCAATATCCCACAGTTTCAATTTATAAAATGGCAAATGCGAAACTCAAATAAAAGAAATAGTACTCGTATGTATATAGGTTAGAATAAAATGCATTAGCGATATTGGTACAAGTAACAACTAAGCGTTCCTAGAAATAGCGTTGGAAAACTAAACCAAACATTATATTACAATAAAGAAAATAACTGTAATGTTACTACTATAAACGTTTATTGTTTTATTTCTCGTTATTGTTTTACATTTACGCGTAGTAAAGTATTCCGCTGATAGTTACAAATTTTATGAATATACAAAGTTTCAAAATGCTAAGGAATAAATAGAATAAATTGCATATGCTATGTACCATATTAATTAACAAATAGGTAAATTAAGATGAAAAAGAAATCGGAAGAATTAATTTTTAACTTTCAACAGTTAAATTACAGAATATCATTTTTATTAGAATATTATCATAAAAGTTATTACATTATTTAATATTTCATTCGCGTGGTTACGAACATATGCAAATTATTATGTGTAAAGTCATAAATTAACGCAGTTTCATAATGTTTAAATTTGTAATTTATTATATTTTGGTTATATGTACTTTGAGAATTAAAAGTTCAGTAATTCGCATTTTAGATTTAATTTCATAAAATGTATTGATGTGCAAGAATTAAATATAAAAAGGATCAAAATTATAGCTGATGTATTCCAAAGTGTTGAAAAAAAACGTAGAACTACTATTTATTTTAGATTTTCTTAGAAGTTGTATAACTTTATTGCCTGAATAATTTATTAATTGTTATTTTATTTAAGTAGCTGAATTCTAAATTTTGCTTTTGAAAATTGTTTTATCTTTATTATTTACTAAGATTTTTAGCAGTCTGATACCTGGAAAAGCAGGTGATTGTTTTATAAAAAATGCTAAATTCATAAATCTATGGTAGGTATATAGGATTTTCTTGTTTATATTCGAAGAATAGGTTATCATTTTATACATGCGGTTAAAATTCTTAGTAGTTCGTCGTACTTTCAAATACAACAAAAGTGACTTATTTTTAACGTTCAAGTTCACCACATAGAACTTTTACATAAGGTGTAATGCCCGATGTAAGGTCTCTAAGACTCCATTTAATGGTCCTTGCTTGATGGCTGGGTTGGGCTATCTTTAAAAGGATTACGCAAGATATTTGATGCATCGTTTGGCATACGAGTGGGTTACTTCAGAATTCTATAGTCGCGTGAATATTTTCCCCTGAGGATGAACCTTCTGTAAATATTCACAAGGGATTGACGATGCAGTAACAGTACATGTGAATAGTCAAGACGTAACTGACTTTTACAAAAATAATATTAAAAGATCTGTACGAAATTCTCTAAGGTTTCTACCAGTAAGTGTAGTTGAAAAACTTAAACTCAAATTCTCTTAAAACAAATGCAGCTAAATAGTATTTCAGCAGAGTTGAAAACGAGCACTAATTAAGTGATTACCCAATACAGCATCGAAATTAACAGGACGTTATCAAACTGTAGAAGTAAATGCACAAAGATCGCGATTTTTAACAATTATTGAATCCGGAGTGTCTCGGGGTTTTATTTTTAGTCCGTTACGGTTTTGTATTTATACGTCATAATTTCATAATGTTCTATGTTTCTGTACTTTTCATTTTTACGCTGATAATATTCAAATTTACAAAACATTTATTAATGAGGATTTAACTTTTCTAATAAGCACCGTTTAAGGTTAAAAGCAAGTAAATGTGCATTTCTTATGTTTGGTAGAAAAAGGATAAGTCACAAATAATCCATAATTTTACCATAAACATTAATAATGAAGAAATATCATTAGTAAAGTCAGCTAGAAGTCTAGATCTAATGTTTGATAATGCAATGAGGTTCAAATAGTATGTTTCTCGATGTATGCAAGTTGCATACTTGTCTGATATTTCAGAATCGTTATGCTTTAAGTAGAAACATTAAAATATTGATGTGTGGTGCTATTGTATTAATATTGTAATACTGTTTATGTAAGTCGAATACCAAAGATTCAAAATGTATGTTTACGTTTAATTTTTGGAATTATAAAATGAAAGAGTTTTTCATACATTACGTGAAGTGAAGGTTAGACATGCAAACCAGATGTTGTTTACTACATATGTTGTATTTTTACCATAAAATAATTACTAATTATTATCGGTATAAGAAAGTTACCTATCATCTACAGTTGAGTCAAAGACAACCAAAATGCGTTAGATGCGCAGGCAAACATCTGATTTCTGAATGCAAAAAAAAACACCAGAACAAAAACCAAGATGCGCCAACTGCAGCTTAGAGCATTTGACGAGTTACAGGGGCTGAGAAGTTGCAAAGATATTTCAAGCCCAAAGATATAAAATTCCTCAAGCTAAACAAAGAGCAAGAGTTGAAAAGAAATCGTCACACCTATAGCAACAAGTAACAAAAGAAAAAAACACACGCCCAAACTGTTAATAACACAAATCATATAAAGCCGAAAGTTCCACTAACGAACTGCTTCTAACCTTGATAGCAAGACTAGATAGATAAACAAGAAAAAATCCTAGATATGTTTTCTGAAAGACTACAGAGATACGAAAATAGCCAGAAAACAACGGTTTCTGCAAAAAAAATAGCAAATAGAGACAATAGGATAGCAACGTGGAATGCCAATGGCATAACATCACAACAAGCAGAATAATTGCAAACATTTCTTTTAGAGGACACAACTTTTACCACACTCTTCACCCGTCAGCGCAGCAAGAGGTGGAAGTGCAATAACAATATCTCCCATTACGAAGAACTAAAAATAGAACTTGAAGAAAACCAAGTAACAGCAATAACTACCATCACTAAAAAAGATAGAATCACAATAGCAGCAATATATTGTCTACCTCGACGGAATCAGAAAAAAGAAGGTTATTTGAACGTTTTAAATAGACTAGGTAATAGATTTATAGTTGCATACAAAAAACCATCTGTGAGGATCTAGACTAACTACAACCAAAGGTAAAGAGCTACACGTAGTAGCTGCGAAATTAGGATGTAACTACCAATCAACAGGAAATCCCACGTAGTGGCCTACTGGTCCAAGAAAAGTGCTTGAATTGTTAGACTTCTTTATCACCCGGAAAATATCTCCAAACTGCGTGGTAGTTGAAGAAAACTTTGATTTAGATTCGGATCACTTTCCGGTAATCCTTATACTAAGCGAAAATGTTACAAAAAAATCCAAACCCTTCTTTGGTAGATAAGAAAACTGACTGGAAAAGAAAAGAAGATCTTTCTGATAATATACAATTGAACGTACCATTAAGAAGCAAAGAATAGCTAGATCAAGAAGCTGAAAAATTTATAGAACAAATTCAGCAAGTCGCCTGGGAAAACATCCCTGAAATAAAAAACTGGCGGCAGGAAACAACTATCCCTTGGAAATCAGAGAATTAGTTGCTGAAAAGGGAAAGTTAAGGAAAAGATGCCATCAAACAAAAGCTCTAGAAGACAAAAACAAGCTAAACAATAGCACTCAAAAACTTAGAAGAAACATTTTAGAGTGGAAGCGAGAAACTATAAGTAGATACTTGTCTGAATTAACAGATGGCAAAGCAACGGACTATTTTCTTTGAAAAATCACCAAACAAATTAAACGATCATGCTTGCATAGTCCACCCATTAGAACTCCAAATGAAATCAGGCAAAAGACAACCAACAAAAAGTTGAAGCATTTGCTAACCAGTTAGAACAAACATTCCAACTGAATTAAAATCAAACAACAACGTGAAAAATGGATATTGCTTTTGTCACTCCAAAAAAAGTAGCCGAAGAGATCTAAACAAATATAAATCCAAAAAAGCCCCAGGATATGATCTCATTACTGGGGAAATACTAAAAAAAAGCAATTGTAAAACTCACTTACCTGATAAACGCAGCTTTCCGGCTAAGACATGTTCCAGACGCTTGGAGAATGGCTGAAGTAATGAACCCTAAACCGGGTAAACCTCCAGATGAAGTAACTTCCTATAGACCTATTTCGTTACTCCCGATAATATCAAAACTGTTTGAAAAACTACTTCTAAAACGATTACAACCAGTTGTTGAAAGTCAAAACCTAATTCCCTAACATCAATGTGGGTTTAGAAACAAGCATTCAACGATTGACCAAATTTACAGAATAACGGATATTATCGAAAAAGCCTATGATGAAAAGAAGATATGCTCAGCCATATTCTTAGACATAGTCCAAGCATTCGACTAAAAAATAAATTGAATAACACCTTGCCAAAACAATATACCAAAATACTGGAATCCTACATATCTAGATAAATGTTTCGTGTCAACCAAGAGGAGGCATATTCCAACATTAAAGAAATAAAAGAGGAGTACCCCAGGGTAGTGTCCTGGGACCACTCCTTTATCTATTGTACACTTGGGATATCTGGCAAACAGAAAACGTGACAATTGCCACCTTTGCTGATGATACAGCTATTCTTGTAGTAGGAGACAACAGCGAAGAAATGGCTGCTCAATTGCAAGAAGCATGGAATAGGGTGAACGAATGGACCAAAAACTGAAAAACATGAAATGACGATAGTAAGCAGTTGCGTATTGACTTTGCCTACAGGAAAGAAGATCAGTACCCGATACCAATAAACAGTGCCAACGTTCCACACTGCAATACAGCGAAATACCTTGGAATGAACATGCACGTACAATTACGGTGGAACACATAAAAAAGAAAAAAGCCCAACTCGACCTTAAGTATAAAAAAATGTACTGGCTGCTTGGGAGAAAATTGCAACCGTCTGTGCATAATAAATTACTACTATACAAACAAGCATTAAATTCTGTCTGCTCGTATGGTACATATACAGTTCTGGGGATGTGCATCCAAAAACAACATTGACAACATCTAAGTATTTCAAACTGCCAGAGAGAAGATCCAGAGGTTTGCAGAAAATTACGAGAGAAGACTCCATGCCCACATCAACACAGAAGCACTGCAGGTTCTAGACAACGCCAAGCTAAATAGAAGACCCAAGAGAATCAAATCGTTTGAACTCTTGTAGTGTGTGAAAGTGGCACGTGATAAAGTAAAGCATAGTGAAACTGCGCATTACACTCCAAGTCAAGTGTTACATTTTACAGACTAAGATACGCCAATGGGGACATCTTAGATAAGTACCTAGTTTTAAGAGCTTAGAATAAAATTGTAGGTTAGTCGATTAGAACTAGAAACCGTTAACTAAAATGAAAAAAAAACCTTTTGTTTAGATTTAGAAATTAAGTATTTTATTTCCATATTAAACTAATAGCGAATTAGGACGACGATCTTTTCATATTGCATTGCAAAATATTAAATATTTTTATCTGATAATCGCAAGTGGTTGTAAACGACCGAGTTTTGGAAAAAGCCTTTTTGATTTAATGTTTTCTGAGTACTATTTTTGGGGTTAGGTTAGGAGAATAGCTGAACTGATTTTAGCTAAACTTCGCCCTTCATATTTATTGTAATTTTGTTTTTTACTTCTTATATTTTTATGTTTAAGATAATCATTTTAATATCTAATTCTTACAATTACTACTTTGGAATAGCTACTTGTCTCATATCACCATATTTAACTTTTTAAGTCAGCTATTCTCCGGGAAAATGGTTCCTTTTGAATTAATCTTAATTAAAAACGTTTGCCCGTTTACTCTTTTCTCAGATACAAAAATGGCAGTTATTAAAGTCGTTATTCGAACTTGTCAAAAGAGTCTTCTATTGCATCTCTCATACTTAATCTTCTCTACAAACTTTCTGATTTTTAAACTTTTTTTTTCGGTTTCTCCCCAGAGGGTGTTGCAGTTTCTCGTTCAAATGTATACCGATTGTGTTGACTGGTAGTCGTAGCTTTGTTCTTTCAAACATCTTCGATTTCTGATGATCCTGGCATCAATCCTTTCTTCTGCACAGGTACTCCATGTCTTGATTGGAATAATGTTTTCATTTTTACTGCTCATTTTTAAATTACTGCCATTGCGGTAAAGAGATCTCTAGGTAAACTTATGATATTTCGGGTTGCTAACTATGTGTTGAATTGATAGTATACCTTGTGTAATTTTCGGTACACTTATAGATTATTTGTATAGTATCCTCGGATTGCTAAATGTGCCTTTTCATCTATTTGACAAAGGTCGGTCTATTGTATCTAATTTTAATTCTTCAAAAGGCTGTAATGTACTTCGTTCCATTGGAATAAATATATCTTACTTGTGTAGCATTATTTGTAACTCTTAATTTCAAATTATTCTCAAACATCTCTTTAATTCAGTTATGTATATTGGAAGATGGTGGATATCCAACACTGGCTAGTTTAATACGTTTTTGTAATGCAAGTACGTTACCAAACCAATCAAACTCAAATTTTTCTTTTGATGCACTGTTACTTTTTACTTCTTAAAGTATCTATAATGCAATTTCTAAATTTATATTAATATAATTAACGCGTTGCCTGCTGCAACATCATCTGCACGTCCCATACTCCAGAAAAATTTAAGTCGTTAATTTATTTTAGATATACATTTCTAAATTCTTTCAGAAGACTCTAAGAACCGAAAAACGTCTCTAAGTAAATAGTCCAAACAGAATAATAAATGTTGCTTATCTCATAGATTTTTGTCTTAATTTGAGTTCCTATATAATCTACTTTAGTAAGAATATTTGCCCTACTACGTTTTACTAAAGTTTCCTCCCCTTTTGCTTCTGCGTAAGTTTGGAATTTGATTCCCTTTTTTGTAGAGAGTCAAAAAGTTTAGCTTACAGCCCATATGAAATAGTAAACTATTGATTTTTATTTTTTTTCTTCTTAAGTATTCATTGTTGTAATGGTATATTTTTGTTGTAGGTAATCCAATGATTTTAATCTTCTTTTTTAAACGAAAAAGATCTTTTGGTTGTAAATCAGCTGACTACAAATTTGTCTTTTAATTTAATAATATAACTATTGATGTAAATCTTTGTTAAAGGCAACATTACACAAGTTTATGTAGTGCCACGTGTCACTTATGAAAACAAAGGTCAAGCTGATAGCTTGAGTCAAGTACTTTGGAACTTGTATAGATGTCTTTTATTAATTCATATCGTTTTGTACTGACGATAATGTGAAATGATTACGACCTCATAAGTCTGCAATGAACCTGTCTTGTTTAATTGTTCATTAAATTAAGTCATTAATATTTCCAGTCAAAAAAAGCGGCCCTATTCAGTAGATTTTACGTCCTGGTTCTTTACTGTCTTTCATTGTTTTTCTCTAATTACTTTGTTTCGCAATTTCCAAGTATACAATAAGGATTTTTATATTCTCATTGCGTCGGAAAAATTTGAGAATTTGCATCAAGAGTTTTTTTCCCATTAATAAACCAAGATACTTAGCACTATATAAGCCATCACTGCACTTGGTACTTAGGCAATTACAGTAGTTAAAGGTAATCGTTACATTAAAAACATCTTCTATATTGCTCAATATAGTAACCATAACCTTATTTCCGGTTATTCCCTTGTGAATTTCCCGTTTTCTGTTTCCATAGCTGCCTATCGTTCCAGTCTTCGTCTTGGAAGTCTTTTTCGATCATAGGTTTTTATATATGTTTCCCACCTTAATGTTAATCGGCCTCTTCTTCTTTTCCTCGGCAGGTACCATTTTAGTATTTGTTTTGGCCATCTCTCCTCGACATTCGTTGTACATGACCATACCATTGGAGAGCTCGATTTTCTAGAGTTTTTGAGATAGAGTGACTTATTTTCATTTTCCGCCAAATTTCCTCTGTTCTTAGTTTATACATTCTTGTAGCCTTTATACATCTTCTCATAAAGTCCAGTTCCACTGTTCTAATTTTGTCTCTGGTTGATTTAGTAATAGGCCACATTTCTGCTTCGTATAGGACAATGTTTTAAATTACACTGTGAAACAGAGTTTGTTTTTGATTTTGGCTAATATTTTCGTTCCATAGCAGGCCTTGTAGTGACTTTGTAGCTATTTCCCCCATATTGATTCTTGTTGAAGCATCTTTTTCATATGTGGCCGTAAAACTTATAGTCGTACCTAGATATTTAACATTTTTGCAGGTTTTGATGTTCTGGTTGTCAACTCTTGAATTTAATGTAGGTCTTCCCACGCACATATATTTCGTTTTTCTAAAATTTATTTTTAGGCCCTAGTTCTCGAATTCTTCTTTGAGTTTTCTCAACATATACTCCATATCTTCCTCATCTTGCGCAAATATAATCTGATCGTTGGCAAACAGAAGAGGGTGAATGGTACTATGGGCTATTTGTATTCTCATACCAGAGCATTTTCTGTACCTAGTTTTCAGAACTTGTTCAATGTAAATGTTAAATAATAAAGGAGACAGACTACAGCCTTGTTTTAGTCTTTTTGTTATTGCTATATCTCTTGTGACTTTGTTTTCTATGTTATTTTAGATTTATTATCTTTATAAGCTCTTTTAACCACATTAATCCATTTATGTATGTTCACCCTTCTCGTAGCTTGCCATATTTTACCTCTAGGTACGCTGTCATATGTCTTCTCTACACTATAAACGTCAGATGAGTTTCCAGTTGCTTTTCTTTGTTTTTTCTTTATTAGTTGCCTTACACAGTGTATATTGGTCAAGTGAGATCTTTCCTGTCTAAAACCACTTTGTTCTTCACTGAAATGATTTCAAGATGCTGGAGAAAAATCTAGTTATGTATGAGATAACCGCAATTCCTCTGTAGTTCGTGCAGGCTTTTATCTACTTGTTTGTGTATCGAACTAACGTATGATTCTTTCCATTCTAGAAGAACGTCTTCTCCTTCTTCAATTTTATTAAATATGTTTTTAATGTATCTTCTGACTGTATCTCCTCCATATTTAAAAAGTTCCATACGTATATTGCCTAATCCTGGGGCTTTGTTATTTTTGGTTTTTTAAAAATCTTACGTACATCTTCTTCTGTAATTTTTGGTCTCTGTCTTCAACCTGTTGACACTCTTCTCTGTGTTCTTGTAACAGATCAGAGTAATGTTCTGCTCACTGTTTTGGCGTTATTATTTGTATAATTTCTCTTGTATTGTTGTTCTTTCTAATTTTCTTTATTACTCTCCATGTCATTGCTGACCTATTGCACGCTATAGTATTGTCCACGTCGATGCAAAGTCTACGCCAAAATTCTTCTTTCTCTTCTCTCACTTCATCTTTAACATGTCTTCTAAAGTACACATAAACTTTTCTTGACTCTGTTGTTATATGCTTTTTTCTTTCCTTTAATTAAGTCTTCTATGTAGTTCTACTATCTCGAAATTGTAATTTATTGTAATTAAGACGTGGCGGTGTACAAAAATACTAGCCGTATAAGGGCAAAAGAAGAAGACCCAGGGACTCGCTGTAGGTATATTTCAAGCAGTTCTGATTTACGACCTAAGAAAGAATTTAGGGCCAAAAAATTTTGACAAGAACTTTTTCTGTAAAGCACGGTGATTTTGTAAAGCCAATGGTAAATGAACACGTTTATCCAGGACCTTATCTTGCGAAACTAACTGTACATTAGAAGTCTCTATACCGCTTGCCATTAATCAACATTCCAAAAGATATTTTTCATTAGGTCCAATTCAAAATTCAAAGGTCAGTTTTCTTTGTTGATGATGTATCTTTATTGTTTCCTTTTATTAGTGTTTTTACAAATTTCTGTTTTAGTATGGCATTTTATTCAATTGTACTACAAAGGCTTTGAAGGTTTGGTTTGTAAAATAGCATTAAACGAATAACAATTGTATTGATTTAAAATTTTTGATGGTTAGCGTAGCGGCATGTGAGCACGTTACAGGTATGTAGATGTTGCAGAAAGGCTTACTAAAAATGCTTTGTCTCATTTTTAATCTTTCTTTTTTGCAATGTTCCATAGATATCATAAAACATACTTTAGAAATGTGGGCAAATCAAAGTTAAGAATCAATTTTGTTTGTTTTGGAACTAATTTTTCCAATTAGTCTTCAGAAAAATATATCTCATGCCAAAATACTTTTTTACATACGCACTCAGTTTTATCTAATTCGACTATCAAACCATAATTCTCCAGGTCACGCATGATCGGACCACCCATTTGATGATTTTATAGATTTGGTTCCTTTTAAAATTTTGTTAAAAGTGTTGGTTACTATGAAGAACTAGGATATTTTGTACCTATTCGTCCAACCTTAAGATCTTGATTATTATTGCAATTTTAGCTGCAATCAAAGACGATTAATCGAAATATGCTGATGTCCTCTACATGAGAACTTCACGTTTCAGTCAGTTCTGGTTCTTGTATTTGCTGAAATTTCATAGATTATGAAAAAATGCTAACTCAGTCATCGACAAATATCTATCTATCTTTTTGTATGAATTTAAGAATTCTTACAAATCCAAAAAAGAAAAGGTTTGGCTAGATTCTTCTTAATTACTATTAGTTGTAATTGATCTTCAAAAACCGCTTTTAAATCATTTATGTACATGATTGGCTAGACTGAAACACATAATAACCAAAACGTTTTGCACTAAGAAATTATTGGTTATCGATTCATATATAAAATATGTTGGTATTCTGTTATAATTTACGTTACGTACGCATCTATTGAAAAAATATAAATAGATTAGTGCTTTACGCTCAATCTCTAAATTCAATTATCTAAAGAATAATATTAAGGTAAATCATTTTAATTATTTACTTAAACTTAGGCCGATATTGTATACAGTCTAAAACAAATATTCTAAAATATGGATCAACATCCCTACCACTTTATCACATTGCATTTAAAACAAAAACAACGTTCACTATTAAAAATGATATGACTGACTGGTCATTAATCTCAATTCGGACGTTAACAGCACGAAAAGCTTGCACTGAACATGGTTATTTCAATTCAAACATCAAATAAATGTTTATTCAGTTCATATCCATTTAAATATATTTACCATTTTGAGTTCATTTTACATAAATTTTCGTTTAAAATTATCTAATCAATATGAATTAATTTAAGTAATTAACTAAATTAATTATACCTAGTACAAATATAGTATTCCAAATTACATTAAAATTTGTTAATGTTTGATAATTTGAGAAAACCACAAAGAAAGGAAGTCATAACTTCCATCGTTTCATAAGTTTCCTGACAAGAGAGAAAAGGCTAAAAACCTTTTACATTAGACTTGTGACACGGTCATGAACTTGATGTTCCTCGTGAAAGTAACAGTGCATTCCAACTGTGTTTTCGTATATAAATTTGTAGCGTCTTATTTCACTGACACTTTGTTGAGTGTGCCAGACAAAATTGAATTATGAATCTAAACGTGGTAATATTTATTGTGCTGTTTTAAGTGTGTGAAATAACTACATTTATTCCGTTTACTTGTTGCAGCTTTTCGTTACTATCATATTCATCTTTAGTTGCAACGGGGATGATGTCCAAAGAGATTTAACATCTTCGAATTTGTTAAACGTAGGTGGATATGCAGCTGCTGCGAAAAGCGTTTTGTCTCCTGTAAATACATTAAATCAGCCGTCAGTTGCATTGCCCGCTTTAAATGCTCTAGCAAGTATAATTGCAAAGGGAGGTAATTATATAGTAGATGCTTCATCTTTAGGGGGGAGGATTTCTTATAGGACAAAATGGTAATTTGGTGCCTGCTACAGTTCCAAACCTACCCAGTTCAACAACAACTTTTCTCAATGCGAAAACTGAACCGCAATTATCAAAAGATATTTACCAGGAGTTACAACAAAAACCTGTGACACAAGTGAATGCGTTTCCTGTTCAATTTTCAAAAACTATACTCAAACCTATATCTGAGATTGAAGCACAGAAAGAATTAATTCCCAGCAAACCTCAGTTATTTTTAACAGATGTAATAAGGAATTTAGGACGTACAGCTAGCGAGTCTTTAGTTGCTACCAATCCTGCAATTCAGTTCAATCAAATTCCTGTCAATCCTTTAAAGTCATTATCGGGAATTAACAAACTCGTTCCTGTTAATAACCCTCCTCGGCAGGTTCCAGTTTCGTTTATAAGAACTATTCTAATTCAGCTACCTAGTTATAATCCTCTAGCAATTTCTAGACCTTATAGCATAAGGGCTTCTCCTACAAAACATTTATCCAATCCAGTATTGAGAATAACAAAATCAGTTCCTGATAATGACGACGATTATTTTGAATAATTAAGTACATCTTTGTATGTTACTAGTAATGTTGTTATTCAATTAATCTTTAAGTATTACTACGTTTTTCAGTGCCATTAAAGTACAAAATGAAATAGTTGGTAGACACTCCTTGCTTTAGTATAATGTGGGTAGTTAATAACTCGATATTAAGACGTTTTCTTAAAGTGTTTGTGAAATTGTAGGTATATATGTAGTTAGTAAAATTAAATATACAGTAGATGTATTCTTTTAATTGTTAGTGGTTACTTTTAGAACTGAGTGTTGATAAAATACTTTTATTGTCGTTATAAATGTTTTGTTTTGAAAAATAAAAAATAAGAACTTGATTTGTTTACTCCTTATTTAGTATACAGTGAGAATCAAAAGTTTGCACCAAATCGAAGACTTCATTTTTATTATTATTTTTTTTTTAAATACTACGTACTGGTATTGTGTGTCTGCAACAAAAAATTGCTAATTTCTGTCTTAATCAAATATTTTAGTTAATCTACTTAACAGACATTAACCCTCATAATACCGGATGTTTTTTGCAACACGTGATACCAGTGGGGTCAATAATGACCCCAAAACTTTCTACTAGACAGTATAATATTTATGAAAAAATACTCTGTTTATTTGATATATATATATAGGTAGGTTCATACAAATATTTGTTAAACAAATTTGCAAGTTTTGTAATGCTATACAATTTTAGAAAATTATATTAAAGAATAGTAAGAGAATTACAAATCGTCAGATTTACATTCATAGCAGGTAATTGTTTGATGTACATTACAAACAAATCGATTACAATTCTGACAGCGCTTGGAATATTTTCTTTTCAAATTTCTGGGACATTTCCAGCATCTACCACGTTTCAATTTTTGAGTTTCTTGCGGATGGTTTTGTGATGTCGATGCTTTTTCTGTGCTTCTTCCAGTAACAACTAATTATTTTCCTAGCTGCATGAGAAAGTCTCGTCATTTATAACCTTTTTTATTTTCCAATCTTTGTTTAGGTGACACCATATAATGTAAGCGTTCAGCGCACTAATGTCTATCATGTTATAAAAAACTGTCACAGGCCATCTTTTTGTTTGCTTTTTGACGGCGTACGTTCGAACAAGCTTGTCCATTGTGTCTACACCTGACATTGTTTTATTGCAATCAATGATCATTTGCGGCTTTTTCTTTTCAGTTTCAGAAATTTGACCACTGTCATGCATAGTCAATAGCAAGGTGACGATTTTCCCTTTTTTTTGACAGTAGGAGGCTAACATAGCTTTGTCTTGATAACCAAATTTTGTTGAATATACATCCCTCCCAAGCGTAGTCACTAATTCCTGGAGGAGTTCTGGTTTATTTTTTCGAATCGTACCAAGCAATGTTAAATTTTTCTTTTTCATCTCTTTTGGAAGATTAAGGCTTGTAAAAAAATTGTCAGTGGTCACATTTCTCCCTGATGTTTCCAATCCCTTTGTCATATCTAGAGCAACTCGCTTGCCTTGGTTGCGTTCACGCTGGTCTCCTGTTTTACCAATATATATTTAGCAGTTGTAAACAAATAAAGTTTGGCTGTCGCATGCTGCCCAGATTTTTATACCATACTTCTCTGGTTTAGAAGGTATGAACTGTTTAAAGGGGCACCTACCGCGGAAAGTAAGCAGCTGCTCGTCAACGGTCAGATTTTCGTAGGGTCTGTCTGAATCATTCAAAAAAGCTCTAATGGGCGATAATTTATCTGGATCTCGATTTCTTTTTCTGGCTTCAGCATTATCAAAACGCAGACATTGAGAAATTGTGCTGAACCTGCTTTTACTCATCGTTTTGTTGAATAAGGGACGTCCATCTTCTACATTCCACAAATTAGTAATTCCTTCGTTATGAGATTTGTAAACGCCTACCAATATCAGCAAGCCGACAAAGCCTTCATTCTGAAGAAACAGTTAGACATGAGAAAATATCTAAATAAATGAAAAAATAGTAGAGGCATTATAAAACAACGTATTTAATAACTGGGGTCACTGAGACCCCAATGGTATTACGTGTGACTCTTTTATCTTTTAGTAAAATTATACAAGCTACAAAAATTGTGCTCGGCTAAACTTAGAAAACAATATTTTAGGAAAAGTCAAATTTTTTCAGAATTTTTAGTAAAAATAATTAATAGAAAAATACCTTCAAATTACGCGTGAAACAGAAACCAGAAACACGCTAAAACTAAAAATCGATAAACGATGATGTAAAATACCAACAGTTCTTTTTTAATTAATTTTTCAATTTCAATTAACTACAAAATTCTAGAAAGGAGTTAACAATATAGTCGTCTTGGAACGATTTTCTTTTTCTAGCACAGCCAACGATCTATTAACACAATATCTATACTTAGAGAAGTACCATCAGTTGATACACAAGAAACTTTTTTGAATATTCCTTGTTCTGCATCTCTTAAACTCTACGCAATAAGAGATTCCTTAAAAGTCTTTCATAGGGACAAAAGTCTGGAACATGTACCAGTGATTCAAAATTAAAAGTCTTCATGCAGGAACATCTCCTGCACTAGGGGGCGTTCTGCCCTGTTTTGGTAATCCACGAATTGCTACTAACACGTTATTCATTTTCAATATATTTTTAAAACCAGAACTGCTTATACCATCTCTGCGATCAAACCAACTGTTACCAGTCTTATATTCAGAAAATAGCACTACTCCTTATCCTTTTGATGCTAAGTTGATTTAAAAGATAGAAAATCTAGACAGTTAACAGAACCCAAAACGAATTTTCGATTGGCAGCATATGCATTCAATTAGGAAAACCAGAAATTGACCTTCTGGAGAGTAGACCTAATTTTAAATGGTAAAAATACATTTTATAGTTTCAGGAAAAATCTCTTTGTTTATGCTTTTCCACCTCTTTCAATGATGTTAAAAGTCTTGCATGGAATCAAGAATGACAGAGCACCAAGGATACTAATTGGACCTAGGTGGCTCTGCTGTGGTATTCTATGTATTTATCATTAATAGACTCAAATATTCTGACATTTAAACCGAATTTAATTTTGTGACCTTAAGACACTTAGGAAGTATATTACATATTGATCATTTAGGAAGAGGCGTGTCATACAAATACAATAGAACTTCACCAAAGGCAAGTTCATTTAATCGTTTAACTAATAAAAGCGTCTTGAACAAATGCTTTTATCTCACTGACAATTCTTCTACGATGCTCCATCAAAGAATGGTTAAAATTGTTTTGTTTCTGGAAAATTCTAAAGTGTTTAATAAATACCTCTAAGCTTGCCTTAAATGCACTATTGTCCTGTGTAGCCTTTTAATGTTAATGATGTCATCATTTTTTACGCTAAGACCAATAGTATTAGAAGAGGTGACCAATCATTGCAGCCATATCTGTAGCGGAATCTTTTGGCGTTTTGAGTTGACTGAGATAGAATTAGCCCAATTGCAGTCGAAAAGTTAAAGCTGAGATGGTAATCCTCTCATCCAATGAAAGAAGTTTTCTTCAAGTTGCTGAGAGTGTTCATCAGGTATATTCTCAGTTTTTAAGTTCTAGTATAGGGTTTTCCAATAAGAGGTGTTATTTTGATATTCAAAGAAAAGTGCCATTTTTTAATATAAATGATCGGATGTTTATTTCATTATAAAGAGGAAGGTATGCCGTTAATAGTGGAAAATAACATCAGGCAAATGACCACCACGACCACGCTTACAGGACAATATCCTTTTCATGAAATTTTCCATAACCAAATCGCAAAGTGGCTGCCCTATGTCCTCGATAGCCTCACGAATTCCATCTTTGAGGTCTTGAATCGACGCTGGGCTGTTGGCGTAGACCTTCTCTTTCACGTGGCCCCAAAGAAAGAAGTCGCAAGGTGTTAAATCACAAGATCTCGGTGGCCAATTGTGATCACCTCTTCGAGAGATAACACGGTCCGGAAACTTTTTCCGTAAAAGATCAATGGTTTCGTTGCTTGTGTGGCACGTAGCGCCGTCTTGTTGAAAGTAAACGTTGTCCAGATCAATACCATCCAATGCCGGCCATAAAAAATCGTTAATCATCTCTCGATAGCGCAATCCAGTCACCGTAACTGTTGCTCCAGCCTCATTTTCGAAAAAGCAAGGTCCAATGACTCCGCCGGACCATAAACCGCACCAAACAGTCACACGTTGAGGATAGAGAGACTTTTCAACAATAACTCTTGGATTTTCTGAGCCCCAGATCCGACAATTTTGCTTGTTGACGAAGCCACCGAGGTGGAAATGGGCCTCATCACTCAAGATGATTTTTCGATGGAATTCTGGATCATTTTCATGCATTTCAACGACCCAATCAGCAAAGACACGACGTTGTTGATGATCGGCCGGCTTGAGTTCTTGTGTTAACTGGACTTTATAAGCCTTAAGACCCAAATCTTTATGCAAAATACGGTGTAATGACGTTTGTGGAATGGCTAATTCCAAAGAACGACGAGGAATGGACAAACCTGGGTTTTCTTTAACACTTTCGGCTACAACAGCAATATTCTCGGCTGTTCTTGAGCGACGTGCACGGGTTTTATTCTTCACATCACTAACTTGTCCCAAGAGCTCGAATTTTTTCACCAATTTCTGTATTGCGGTCCGACAAGGTGCTTCACGGTGACCCAAAAATGTTCGAGTTTTACGAACCGTCTCTGCCAAATTTTCACCATTTTTATAGTGAATTTTAATAATTTCAATGCGTTGTTGAAGCGTGTATCGTTCCATATTTATTAATGGCGTAGTTTCTACTTGACAAATGTCAAAAAATGATAGCTTCAAAAGTGACATCTACCGAAATAGCGGGCTATTCAAAATAACACCTCTTATTGGAAAACCCTTTAGTTCAAGTAGTGCATTTATAAATTCAATTTCCATTTTTCTTTGCGATAACGTTACTAAGTGATTGGAATTCCTACGTTTAGATTTTTCTTTTTCTATCTTTTTCTTTTTTAGTGTTCACTAAATCTCCTTTTGTCTGATTTCTATTCTCAGTACTAATTAAGTTTTCTAGAAGGGGGGGTTTATCGTATATTTGTTGTATTGCTGTAATTCTGTTTTGCCTTATCAAATTAAATTTTCTAGAGTTACTTTGTGAGCCTAAAACTGATTATGTACGCCAGTTTAAAATTGTCCCTTATTTTCTTAATTGAAAGAAAAGTTCCAAGAACATAAAACCTTCAAAATTTTTTATTTTGTATATCATTATATACATCCTGTTTGACAGAGGGGCGTAAAATTCTTATGGGAAGTTTTGTTTGTAATTTCCTCCTTAAGCTGAACGTGTCCTTGGGAAACAAAAAATTTCTCGGAACTTTGGGGTAATTTTGAAAAAATGGTAATTAAGTGGGTAACTAAGGACGGTTTACTAACGCTCTTTTCACGTACTGCTCAATAACATACAACGAAAATAATGCATACTTATTCTACGAAGGCAAAACCTGATCTCTGGTCAGTTTTTTGTAAAATTATCTTTGAAATGATAATAAAGCTAGTAAACACAATTATAAATATCATCAGTACTTGCTCGAAAACCAGTAAGCACATTTTACAAAACACTTATTAGCTCCAACTAACAAAGACAGTTACCACTTTGTAATCAACTATTTATCAAGGATAACAATTGATTGCGATTGATTGCAACCAAACGATTGTACAAATTACTTTTGTAAGGCTTGAAACTTGTTCTCCATAAGTTTTCCCATGGGTTATAATAGGGGGTTTATGGAGTTTCATGTTTCCCTAGCAAGTTATTGTAAAAGAAGTAAACACGATTATCATGTCTGCTGACATAAATTGCTTTAGTGTAAAGACGGTGCATTGCAAAAATTTGGGAGGAACTGTAAGACATACGTAGAAGAGTAGTAGTACAAAAGTATATTTGATTTTTTTATTTTATAGAAGAATTGGCAAAAAAAGATTGGGAATCTGAATGCAGAACCTAAATCCGTGGTGAATTCTACATAAGACTACGAATCTCTCTGTGCCCCATGCCCATTAGTTTTTGTACAGTATTTACTAAAATTGACCCCATTGTATCAAGGGTTTCCAGGGTTCATATGTCACGCTCACCCTAAGTAAATAAAATCAGGAATTACTCAAATTCAGGAATCTATAAGCTTATTTCGATACGAATTATTTTCATTGATTATATCAATTTTATATCTAGATTTAAAGAATTGTTGAAACTACTTTTCCAATAGAAACTCTATTGTTAAATTTCTTTACTTTATAAAAAGACTTGGAATTTTATACTTTTCTTCGTTTATTGCTCCAGGATGGCGAGATTTCAGAGGTATAATAATTATTCCTATCAGCCTAGAGACATTTCTTCTTCTATTTTTCGTTAATATTGATCTCATTTATTTAATTAATTATTTCCTATAATTACCTTTTTGTAAATAAATATAGCCATAAAGTTCTTCTATTCTTTGAGCGGCACTGCTAATATTCGCAGAATTGAGTGCTTCTGGTATCGCCAGCGTTCTGCAATTGTCACGTTCGTAGAATTCAACATTTGCTGCCAATAATACAAGTAACAGCTTGAATTCAAACCGAGCACTTCATTTCAACAGAATTTAACAAAGTAATTTTGTGAAAAAATGGAAATACCAAATGGCGATTTGTGATTTTTTTATGATTTTCGATACGAGTTAACACTACTAAGCGGGGAAAAACTTAGTTCGTTATTTGAGTTTGAATGTAAGGAAGCTTTGCAGTCGTTGAATTCCTCACAATTTGACCGAAGTGCAAAAACAGGCACGTGTCAATTGGTGCAAAGAAATGTTCAAAAATTCAGCCATGGTCGTGCAAATTCTATTGATCTGTTGGTCTTGAACAAGTTTAGTAGAATTCCATTATTTCCCTCACTCACTTCATTTACCTCAAGTATGTTTTTCCCTGATACTAATGATCTAGTATCATCAGCATATATTACTAATTTGGAGGTGACAATATTCGAAAATATATCGTTGATAAATACCATTAAAAAAGGAGTCCCAATATTGAGCCTTGGGGTACCACTGTGGAAATAAATACAGCAGTAGAAGTATAATTTCCAGAATTAAGAACTTGACTTCTATTAAATAGAAATGATTTAATTAGATCAACAGCACCAGAACTAAAATTTTAATGTTGGAATTTATCACATAAAATGTCATGAGGGACGAGGTCAAATGCCTTGGAGAGATACCATTTGCTTCTGCATAAAGACCTTCTTCAAACACGTCTGCAATTAAGGAAACATATTCAATAATTGCAGCTACTGTTGACTTATTTTTTTTATACCGAAGTGATTGGTATTCAGTAAATTGTGTTGTTCAAGAAATATACAAATTTGATCATTAAATACTGATTTATTATTTTGGATAATGTAGGCGTGCTGGAAATGGGACGATAGCTTCCTGGTTTATTAGAATCCCCATTTTTAAGGATAGGAGTGACTACTGATATCTTTCAACACTCTGGAAATATGCAGTCCTTATTATTTCATTTATAATTTTGATTAAGGCAGTGATAATTAAGTCTAATATGTTTTTAATTAGGATTATATTTATGCCGTAATATTCAATGTTACTTTTACTTTTTAATTTGTAAACTGTCTCCCTGATATAAGTTTCTGAGACTTCCTTAAAATGAAAGGGAGGTACTTGATTAGAAACAGAAACATTGCTAGGTAAATTCATAATATATTCGGTAGTAGAAACATCTTTCATCTTGGTTTTCATACTGGTCACTATATTTATGAAATATTCACTTAACTTGTCTAGTGCCAACCCTTTATCATTAGACAAAGGTTTTGAAGTTTTGTTGTTGATAATATTCCATCTAGCTTTGTTCTGGTTATATGAATTCAAAATGCAAGAATTGTAAGCTTTTTTGTTTAGCCCGAACTAAATATTTCATTATTTCGCTATTTCAGCTGGAAGGTGCAACGAACTATCTGTCTTTTTCTCATCAATTACATGTCTCATTTTTCATTCTTCATTAATTAAAGTATTGTATTAATAATTCAAATAACATAAAAAGTAGAAAAAATGTGGTTTGTAATTTATAAGAAAAATACAGGTAGTTTGTCAAGCGTACGTTCGCTATGATTAACGTTAGCTGACAATTTTTTAAAGCTTGTGAAAAGCTAATGATCTCTCTCTTTGATTCTTTGCTTTAATTAATTAATTACTTTTGTCAGAGGAGATTTTGTTTCAGAGATTTTAATCATCTGCAAATGTTAAGTAGATTAAAACTTGTTCGTAGTTCTGTGCTGGATGTAAAGTAGACTTTAGTTAAGTTAGCAATTATTTTCCTAGTGTCTAATTAGCTTTGTGCTAACTGCTAGTTCTATTGAAAAGACTTTTTAAACACCTGATGTAGTCTAGGGTGCTTGTTAGTGCTGAGTTCAGTTTGGATTTTGAGTAGTATTTTTGAATTTCAGCTAGTACTGAGTTAGTATAGATTTTAGATGTAGTTCTTCTGATAGAAAGAATCAAATTCAGCTTGTGATGAATATGCAGAAATAGATCTGTACTTCTACAGTATCACATTTTATGATTTGTGTGTTTTTAATAAGTGTAGGGATAAAATTAACCTGAAGCACAAAATGTTATTTATTTAGTTTTTTTTTTAAGTTTAGATTAAACAATTAGAATACAATCTCACATTTTTCATACTTTCATTTTCTTCAATAAAGACTAACAGCAAAGCACTTTTACTTTCTTATTCAAATTAATGTAAATTTCAAGTTTTATACTTTGGGATTCCATCGATATTGATAAAGATCAATTTTAATATTTACTGCATACTAGTTTTGAATTAATGTATCCTGTCAAAAGAATAATTGTGAGTTACCCTGCAAAGTATAACTCGAATCTACACTTTCCCTTTCCAAAGAAAAAATAAAATAAATTGCCTAATTCGCCCAAACAATAATAAAATCAATACAACTGAGTAAAAAGAGAAAAAAGGCAGTAATACGAAAACGGGGAAAATAAATTAAATACATATGTAAATCACAAACCGCTATAAAAGGTGAAAACAAATTCAAATTTAAATTTCAAATGAATTATATGATAATTTATACGCAAATTAGCGGTTTGCTGAGATTCTTTTTTCTAAATGGTAATACTACTATAAAACTAAACTGGCTGAATCGAGATGTAGCGGTTGCTTTCTTTTATTCGAATGCATAAGCAGTCATATAGCATAAATGGGTATCAACCCACCCCAGAATGAAATTTAAATTTTTTTCAATATAATTCTAATTATCTGTAACATAGTTAAGCTTTTAGTTGCAATTAAACATTATTTGACATTGCCTTTGTTAGATATGCGTAGAATGGTGTATTATAGTTACAATCTAATGTACAATGTAAAACAGAGCGACATTTCTCGTCACTTAAGTTAATTTCGAATAATTTTAAATCCTTCATATCTAACATAAGATATCATGATATAAGTTACCATGAAAATAATGCCTACAGGGGGCTTGCAAACACGCAAAACTTTTGTGTGGTGATTAATAATAAGAATGTAATTACCTTAAAAAAATATTAGTTTATTTTAGAACAAAAATTGTTATTTATGTACTAAATAATACTTTGATGCAAACAATTTTTGAAAAATTGTTTCTAAATACGTAATAGTCAGTAATGAAAATTTCAATTTATAATTTCTTTACCTTGATACCTTAGTATCTTAATAGTAAGCCTTTGTGTTTCCGCCTGTGGTTATAAATCTCACTACAATGCAATTAAAATTCTAATATAGACCTAAATATTATATTTATCAAAATATCCTAAACAGAATTGCACTTCAAGCCTGGAAACGATAGAAAGTAGAAATATAACAAACAGTAAAACTTTAACTAAAATCTGTTTAGCTGTTTGTTTTTCAACTAGTGGTAATAATAAAAATTAATTAGAGGGAATCTTGCAAGAATTAAAATTGGATCTTAGATAGATACAAAGAAACCTTTTTTCCACCTCTTAGGAATCTTACTATTTCTTAATAACAATTATTATATTTTACAATTTTATTTTTCTACTGAAAATAAACAATGCTAGTACGTAAAATTATATTCTGAAATTTGCCTAATTCTTAAGCAAATTAATACTTCGTAATTCCGTTTAGTGAAATACACAACAAAAGTTTAACGTTGCACTATTTATATATGATTTGATAAATACCAACAATTTTCTCAAATTGTCCGCCTGTATTATTTTATGCTCCTATAAGCAGAAGATGTTTGTATGCAAACTCCATGAGTGTACACGCAAGTATACAACTGAGCACAACAGGGGCAATACAATTTAACTTGCAAATAGTCATCTGTTTTCCTTGAATTTAGAATTGCATTCACGTCGTTAAAGTGTTTTTCATAAACTTCGTCAAAAGAAAATAGTAAAGCAATGTTATGTTTCTATACGAAGCCTTCTATTGTTTAGTTTATGTAAATCACAAATTCATCTAAACCTTAAGGAATATAAATAATATCCTATTAATTAACTAAGCATTAAGTACGAGTACTTACAAATATACAAATTCTAAAAATTCTTTGTTACTTAAATCTTACCTTAAGATTTTATGTATATTGCTCATTTTATAATCATAGTCAGAATTTTTCTACTAACCAGCATGTTCTTCATAGAAAGAACTTACCTGAAACAAGAAAACACATCAATCATTAGAAAGATTATCCACATTTACAAAAAGTAAAGAAAGATTGAAGAAAAGGTACATCATTAAAAGATTGCAAGGCAATAAATGTTTCATAACTGTAAAAAAATTCCCTCAATGATGTTTCTGACTGTTTCCAAAGTGTTCAATAGGTTTTTCAGAGAACTTACAAAATTACTTCAAAATGTTTTCCTTTCTAATGTACTATTCTTAAAAATACAGTTACAGAACGAATATATTCACACTAATCAAGTAAAATCTTGCTATGAATTCCAACAACGTTGGCATCCTGAAAAGAGAGCTGCCAAGAGCGTGAGCCCCTTTGTTATAGACAGCTAATCATGTTCTAGGAACTGGAAGAAGCAGTAAAAACCTTTTTCTGGTTACAATGGTGATCAATTCGGATTTTAAAACAAGATGATCCTAGACGAGTAGTGCAAAATTCCAAACCTTTGTGCTAATTTTCTGTCAGCCATGTAGACTTTGCAAGAATGAAAGCTGAAAATCCACAAGCTAGCATTACACACTTAGACCGACAGACTAGAATCTGAAGAAGAATCAACTCTGCTTAAAATAGTACGACCACAAAATAAACAACTAACGTTGAAACCGAGAAATCAGTTTTGCTGTGTAGAAGACAATACCTTGGAAAAGATCAACTATTAGTGCTACAGTAGGAAACTTCAAAATAATGTCAATGTAAGAGAAAAATAGGTAGGAAGAGATCGAAAACTGAAACTGTGGAAATGTTACTTGATTATCTTTATTCCTACAGCTGTAAACGCCGTTATCTTTTTTCATAACAAAAAATCACAACAGAAATAGACATAGTAAACTCCAGTTGGTTATCAAATAAAGGATAAACATCCAATAAAATGCCACATATTGTCTTTCCACAAACAAATTTCGTGCAAGCATTGGCTAAGGCTAACATACCTCCAGACGATCGTTTAGTCCTTGTTTGGACTCATCAGTGGACGATAATAAAAGTCAATGCTTGCAACAACAACAATAAATCAAAGTTAGTTTCCTGCCAAAGGCGGGAGGCCGTTCTAAGCTCGCTAGGGAGCTACTTCAATCAAGTTGTTAAAAATTTAATGGATTCGCGACGCAGATTACGTTCATTTCGCGCTCTTCTCCGGCAGTTTGCGTGCTATTTTTGTTGGTAAACAGCAGCAAAAGCAGAACGTGCTCTGTTCTGTACTATCGCCCTGCTCACAAAGCGTCCCCTCATGAATTCGAGGCGAGCATCGACAGGAGGAATCCCGGCTACGTCGCAAACCTTCTCCAAAGGGTGGTGGTGGCCCTCTCCTTTTGTAGGAGTCTCCTGATCATATATAGCGGAAAGACTCCAAAGACAATGAATCTATAGTTAATTACGGGCCTGATGTGAACAATGTCCAGGCATCGCCTCAACTCGTTACTCCACCTCAGCGTGGGGCTGATGTGATGCCAAGATACTTGACAGATGGCGTAAGTTAGAGGCGTGAGCCCCTCAGTTCCAGGCGAACGTCGTCGGGGTCGAATGTGGCGGTCCGGGTATAGTTGTTGTGGCGGAATAATATGAGGTTTGTTTTCTGTGGGTTCAGCCTGATTCTCCACCTACGGAACCAAATTTCCAGGCGTCCTAATTGGTACACTAAAATTCTCAATCCCTCGGCAGAGCTCCAGGCTGTCACCCACAAGGCCATGCCGTCCGCAAATTGAGAAAGGTGGGCCTCTGGTACTTCGGGGCATGGGATATCGTGGCAGTAAGATATGAATATTAGTGGGACAAGAACGAACCCTTGAGAAACACCGGCTCGCGGTGTGTACATCCTGGAACTGACCTGGTGCACTCGCACGGGATGATATCGGGTGGACATATGCTATTAATTAGCCTGACGACGCAAGCAGGAATTTTGGGTGCTCGTAGCTTGAAGAGTTGCCCCTCGTGCCATACCTTATCAAAAGCCCTCTCGATGTTGAGTAACGTGGCCGTGACACACCGTCTCGAGTTGAAGGCCACCGAGATGTCGGTGTAAAAGCCGAGAAAAGGATACGTGGTGGTTCTGCCAGGTCGGAATCCTGCCTGATGTTCGGGGAGGAGACTGAGCGCGTCTAGGTGGGTTTGGAGTCTTTTTGATAATATCCTCTCGAACACTTTACTTAGGACGTTGAGAAGAGAAATGGGGCGGTAGGATGCTAGGCTGGTGCGTTTCTTTCCTGGTTTGTGTAGCATTACTACTGTTGCCCCTTTCCAGGCAGCTAGGAAGTACCCTCGGCGAAAACAGCTGTTGAATATTAAGGTCAATAGAGTTATGGCCGCCGGTGGTAAGTGACGAAAGGCTCATCTCGTAAGGATATCGATCCCCGGGGCGAAAGTCTTGCCAGACGCGATCACCTCGGCGGTTTCCTCCTCAGAGATGGGACTGATGATGTCCGAAAAGAGGTCCGGAGGGTCCGGCGGACGTCATAGTTGATAGTTCGGAGAGCAGCTGCGTCGAATAGTGGATCGTCAGGTGGTTGATAGACTGCTTTGAGGGTCTCGGCGAAGACATTTGCCTTATATTGGGGATCGGCTATTATATTGCCATTGTGATTTAAATGGAATTCCCGGGAAGCTTTTTGTCCGGTAAGGACTTTGAGTTTATGATCTAAGCTTGAACAAGCGGCCGCCCAGCGCTCCTCCTTTATCAGGGTCACATGCCGGCGGACAATAGCGCCGAGTCGGTTCCATTGTGTTTTCACCGTTGGATCGTGGGTGCGGACATATTCTCTATAAGTTCGTCGTTTTTCGCGAATGATTTCGCGGAGGAAAGCAGGTAGAGGGGCTCCCGCCTAGGATCGACGGTTCCCATGGGGATCGAAGTGTCGACCGCTTCTTGAATTACTATGGTGGTCTGTTGGACAGAGGCTTCAATGGTTTCTATTCTGCCCAGTAGAGGATCGTAAGGGAGGTTGTTTTCTACGTGGGCTTGGAACTCCCCCCATCGAGCTTTGTTTCAGTCCCTTAAAATGTGACGAACATGCTAGGGCAATTGGACTTGGAGTATAGTGGAGTCCGAGATTAGTGGCAAATGATCGGAGGCTATAGGGGTAGCGATGGTGGTTGGTGTGTCAAAATGTGATGTGAAAGCGTAGGTGACGATGATGTGATCGATAATGGAACTCTTTCGGTGGTTGAAAGAAGTGGGTCGTTCATTGGGGATCCGAAACAGCAGAAGCATTAGTAAGCAGTTTGTCAGTTGTTGTCTCTTGGGGTTTGAGACCTTGTCCCCGAAAGCCGTGCTCCAGGCGTTGAAATCGTCCATCAGAACAGCTCTTAGAAGCTAGGTCACGAACCCAAGAAATCCAACTGGAAAAAAAGTCCTTGGGCGAAATGTATATTGAAAAGATGTGTATGGCTACGCTGTTCAGCTGATAAATGGTGGCAGCTCCGGCACGGCCTCCGGGACCGTCCTTGCGAAAGATCCGAAACTCGGAGAGAGATAGTGAGTCAGACTTCTTAAGGTGGGTTTCGGACATAGCGAGGTTGTGTATGTGGTCCGTAATGCTTGCTCGCTTCATGCTGGTTATATGCTAAATAAATATAACATTAATAGCATGAAAAATACTATGGCGCCATCTAATAACAACGCCTCAAAACAGAGTGGCTGACCCGACTCGTCGATGCGTTCAAAAATTATTTCCAACTAGGAAATACATCAAAGTTGTTCTGAACTTAAAATGGGAAGACAATATATGGCATCTTATATAAATTTAGAACTAGTTTGATGTATTTCCTAGTTGGAAATAATTTTTGAATCCAGTAGGTTACTTGGAAACTTAAGTGAATCTATAATATCTATACGTGTAGTCTCAGTATTAAATCAATTTCCCACATCAAGGAATCGTTAACTGGTAAAGAAAAAAATTAAAAATAAACACAAAAATATCACAAAGACATATTAGTAGTACAAAATCTAAGTGAAAACAATGATAATTATGGAGAAACAAGGCAGCAAGTAAGAACTAATGACCATCAACATACAGAAAGAAACAAACTGATAACAAATCATTATATAGAAACATACAGTAACTGGCCATTGAATTATACTCAGCCCAGTTTTAATTTTCAAGTAAGAGGGCTTGTTTTTTGTAGTTTGCCATTTTCGAGAGACAGGATGTTCAAGTAAAATCTGTCGTTTTTTTGATATTTTTATATATCTCAGAAACAACTTGAGTGGTATGGTAAGTGCGCGCAGGACGATTCCAAAATTTTTAGTGGACTTCTGGAATATATTTACATTTAAAAAAAATTATTTATATCAATTAGTTTAAATGTTTTAATTAAAGAATTTATACAAACGCCATCACCACTACGGTTTACAAGTTTGTAGCACAGGAACACAATTTTGTGAGATCAGATGTCGTAAATGTTGAATATACTGTTTATATTATTATAGAAGCATTTATACAATTTGTTGATTACATACAAGGGTGTAAATTGATTTCAGATCAAAAACCATACTTCACTTATAGGTTTTCGGTCATCAATCAATTTTACTGTTAAAAATAAAAAAGTTATAGCCCTTTAAACTCAACGGCAGCGGCGGCAGAGCCTCAGAGCCGTCTCTCTCGTGTTCTCCCATTCTATGTGTATTACAATTAGTTTAGTAATTGGTTGTGTAAATAATAATCTTTCTATGCAAATTGGAATAAATATAAAGTATTGATATTGGTGATAAAGGTGATATTTAGATTGTATCAATTAATTTCAAAATTTGATCCAGGTTCAACTACACAATTATTACAATAATCGTTTCCACGCAGTTGAACCTCGATTAAATCTGAAACTTAGTTGGTACAATCCGTTCGTTATAAGTATTAAAAAAGTTTGTTTTGACATTAACAGCTTACATTCAGGCAACTTGAAACTTGAAACTTATCAGCTCTCTATTTGAATTTGTCTTTCACAGCGTTCTTAACACGAGACCTGTCATTTTGTCGTTCTTTTTAAATTCTATTCCTTTAAAACTTTATCATTAAATTGTCTAAATTCTATTTTGCAAAGGATTCTGTAGTTTATTGAAATCTTATCATTAAAAGTAACAGATAAATAGAAAAAACGTCATAGCCTTATAAAAATAGTCTAAACTATACTATTTTTGTTCTGTTGCTTACTATAGAATCATTTCTGCAGAAACTACAGATAAAAATCTAAAAATATTTACGTTTTGCTTTGTGGTTTGTGGTAGATGAAAGGATTTTCTGAAATCCCATAAGATTTCACGTAGTACTCAAAAAACGTAAGTCATGAGAAACTTCTTCATTTGTTTCTGAAGCGGATTTGAATTTGTTTTCATATCCGTTCAGATCTTCAATCATTTTTCTTTATGTCGGTTCTTTCTCCAGAGTGTACGAACTCCGCATAGATCTTATACTTTCAGATTTAGACTAGGACTTCCTTATCCTCTTTTTCTTCCCTGAATGTTGTCTGTTAGTTATTCTCTAGATTGTGCAGATTTATTTTTTTCTTCCTGCCTCTATTTCATTATGACAGTTTATACTATATCTGTTTGTCTTTTTTTTTCGTAACCTCTACAGATTTTGTCTTAAACTTCCTTTTTGGCCATTTCTTTCACTTATTTTCTACTGGTCTTGTATTATATATTGTCAATTGGCCTTGCAAACCGTGCTTAAGTTTACCTAAACTTAAACGGTAAACGATCGATTAATCAACCAATTGCAATGGTTTCGTTTTTGTTTACCGATGCGAGTGCAAAACAGTGTAGGTGTGCCTGGCTGATTAGTTTTGTTTGCATTGCCTATATGCTAAAACATTTTCACCGAGTATTACCAGTACTCGCTGAGATTACTTAGAGCAGGAACGTCTACCTCCTGTATCAATATTCGACATTCAATGGACTCAGCTTGTGGTCTGAGGACCCTTGGTGATTCCTAAATTCGTGTCTGTAATATTAGTGGTCCTCTTTTTTTGGAAATTCCAACTGAGTCTTCTATTGCAATTATTTTGTCCTGCCTGTCCTCGCAATATTCTTGGCTTGGTTAAGTATGAAAGTGGTTTCCACTGCTAAAATTATTTTCCAAACTTAAAAGATGTAAGATTTGAGTTAAAACTCAAGGGCTTTCAGGAAAATAATGTCAAGGTTGATATTTGATGGTTAAATCGAGAAGAAGATAAGATACAAAATGTTCAGTTCCAATTCGAATGTACATACTCGAAATTCGGAAATCGTTGGCAATTTGAAAAGGAGTCGAAAATAAATTTTTTTTAATATAAAAATAGTTCAAGTATTTCTATTGAAAGTAGTAGAACAGCTTAGCAAACAAGATCTTTGATTCCTCGTAAAACGTGCATTGAAATGTGATTTTTTTCTATGAGAAAGGAACATTACAATTTTCATTTAGCAATAACACATATGTAACTGTCCTGTTTTAATGCTTATTATAGACACTAGTCAAAAAATACAGAAGTTATCTTACCTTAATGTCTACAATTGTCTTTTAAAAATAGAAGTCATCCTTTCATTTATTGTAGAACCACCTTTCATTCCCAATCGAAAGTTAGAAAATGTATCCATCTGGGTGACATTCTCCCTGCAATGCAAGCACGTCGTGTTCGTTAACAAGAGGGTGTGATCGGAACAAAGGGGGAAACCACACGGCTCTACAGCTTTTACATTTCTACATATATCTAAATGTTAAATTTAGAAAATCCTTACTTTTCATGTTTTTTATATCTAAATTCGGTCTTGAACAACAAAGACAGAGAGAGAGAGAGAAAGTCGTCTAGTTTGAACTGATATGTAAAAAACATACTAAATGAAATGGTATGAAATCAGTTTTTGCTGTTTTCAATAGTCGTATCCATGAACTTGAATTGTAGTTAAAATGCGAAATTGGTGCAGTTGAGTGAGCTCTAAAACATGCAGTTTGGATCAAATATGACAACCAATACTGCGACTTTGTCCAACTCTTATTTTAATATGTGTATAGAGACTCCTGGACGAAACATTAAAAGACGTGATAGGGATTAGCGTGGAACAGCGAAAGTACCAGAAAGAAATCAGAGAACTTAAAGAAGCAAACCAATCATTGAAGAATGAAATCAAGCTGCTACACGAACAGTTAGACAAGGCAGAAGAAGATAGACGCCAGAAGAATTTAATGACAACGAGACTAAAAATAGAAACAAAATGAAGCAAATAATGGACTCTTTCTTCGAGGACAACTTAAATTTAAATATAGAAATCAAAAGAGTACAAAAACTAGACAAAAACAAATGCTTAATAAAAATGGAAAATTCTGAAAACAAGATCAAAATACTGAAAGATAAAAAAAGATCAAAGAGGACAATAAGTAAGCATGTATTTATAATAAGTGATTTGTCTCCTAAAAAAGAAAAATATAATATAAAATCAGGAAAAGGGTTAATGAAGAAAGACAAAAGGGGAAGAAAGTAATAATAAAATACCAAAAAATTGTAATTGATGACGTGGAATGGAAGTGGAACAATATATCAGGAGAACTCGAAAAGGAGCAAAATCGTAAAATCAAAAACGTTCAAAAAACTAATAAAGAATAATGGGACAGAGAAAAATTTGACGACAAAGGCAAAACGAAATAGAACAACGAACAGTAATACAAAGATTAAACAGATTAACCGGAAAAACAAAATAGAATGGAAATGGCAACATGGCATGTAAGGGGATTAAATGGGAAAAAATGTGAATTAACAGAAAGCCTGAATAACTCTGATATAGAAATAGTAGCGCTATCGGAGACAAAACAGAAAGGAACAGGTAGTATATAACTGGATAATGGAGATCTACTGATACGTTATATGGAGGAGTGAAAGAAAAAGATAGGGCCAGAGCGGGAGTAACATGTCTCATAAGAAAGAAAAGAGTTCAGAATATAAAAAAGTGGCAATATGCAAATGAAACAATACTAATACTAGAAATAAATATAGAAAAAGTTATAATAACAATCGTTAGAGTATACGGGCCTGACGAAGATGAAAGAAAAATGGAAAAGGACAGATTTTGGTTGTCTACAAGAAGTATGCGAAAACAAAGAAGGAAAACTGATTATAGCTGGAGACCTTAACGCCAGGGTAGGAAAAGATGGAACAGAGTAGTCAGAGAAAACGGAAAAGAGAAAATGAATAATGATGGTATAAAATTATTGGAATTTTGTACTAACAATGATTTAGTTATAGCAAACACACTTTACTAGGGAAATGGCTAGTAGGGGAGAGAAATCTATTATTGACTATGTCATTATAGAAAAAAGAAATAAAAGAAAAATGAAGGATGTAAGAGTAAAAGGGGGGTATCAGCTTGGCAGCGACCACTACCTGCTAGAAGCAAAAATAAGAAAAGAGAAAGTACAGGAAATAGAAAAAAAGTCAAAAGTAATAAAAAAGCAAAAAATAAAGGCACATAAGCTAAGAAGAATAGATGTAAGGCAGAAATATCAAGAGGAGATTGAGAGAATCTTAAAATTAAGAACATGCATAGAAAGACACAATGTTAATGGTATATGGGATGAACTTAAACTAACAATGTGTGCAGCAACAGAAAAAGTATGCGGAAAACACAACGTGGGCACATATGGGAGAGAACATCATGGTGGAATGAGGACATTGGAAAAACAGCTAAAGAAAAAAAGAAATTGTAGAAAATTTGTCTAATGAACAAAAGTGTGACAAACTACCAGAAATATAAAAATAGAAGGACAAAAGTCAAGAGGAGAGTAACAGAAGCCAAAAGGAAAACGTAGGAAGAATTTGGAAAATTAAAGGAAGGGGCTAGCAAGGAAAACCAGAAACTATTCCATAGAACAATAAAAACCTTTAAAAATAAAACTCTAAAGAATAGAATACACAGAGTAAACTTTAAAGAGGGGAAGATACTAACAGAAGACGATAAGATTATTAGCAGATGAAAGGAATATTTCGAAGAATTATTAGGAACAGACACTAGAAAGGAGGATGATGAAGGAAATAATTTAATTTAAGAGGAAGTGATAGAGCGCAAGGCGGATAAATTACTATGGAAGAAATAAATATTGCCATGGGAAAAATAAAAATTGGGAAATAAGCCGAAGTAGATGAAATAAGCCCAGAACAATTAAAATACACTGGAGAAGAGGGAATGGTAGAGATACGTCGGCTATTAAATGAATGCTGGCAACAGAAGGAAATACCTAATGAATGGAAAGTGGGAATTGCCATTCTCATATATAAGAAAGGAGACTCGTACGACTGCAAGAACTACAGAGGAAAAACGCTATTAACAACGACACTAAAACTATGTAAAAGAATTTTAGAAAGGAGATTACGAGAAAGGGTAGAAAATCAAATAGAAGGGGCCCAAAGCGGTTTCACACCAGGACATAGTATTCAAGACTATGTTTTCTCGGTAAATTAGGTGATAGAGAAGAAACTGATAAAGAATAAAGATATCTTCATGTGCTACATAGACATGACAAAAGTATTTGGCTCAGTAAATAGAGGAAAGATTTGGGAGAGTCTATATGGTAAAAAAAGTAAGCGCAAACCTTATCATGGCAATCAAAAGTCCGCTATTATTCATATGTGCCATGGACAAAGTCATAAAAGCATGCCAGGGAAACAGGAAGAAATTTATACTAGGCTATAACTGTTTGTGCATTTGCGGACGATATAGTATTACTGCAAACTCAGAAGAAAACTTAAAGGAAAATGTTGCAATCCAGATAAAACCATTAGGGGTACAAAAACTGTTCCTAAAAATTAAAAAGACAAACACAATGGTACTCAGCAAGGAAAAGCGAGATACTAAATTGAAGATAAAAGGAGAGGACATAGAGCAAGTTACTAGCTACAAATACCTAGGAAGCACAATTGATGAGAAGGGAAAAATCGAAGAAAAAATAAACAGAAGAATATAGGCCGTAAACCTCATATATTTTGCTCTCCAAGGAAAGTTCCTACAACATAAAGAAATTTCCAAAGAGACAAAATTATCGGTCTATAAAGTAATATACTTACCGACATTGTTACACCCTGGAAAAAATTAGGTATTAACACAAAGACAAGAAGAAAAGATCTAAGTTTAGAAATGAAATTTTTGAGGAAGATAGCAGTAGTAAAAAAAAGTAGATAAGATACAAAACGTAGCAATAAGAGAAAAATTAAAGGTGAAGTCGGTAAAAACGATATACTAGAAAATAAAAAATTAAACTGGTTTGGACATTTAGTAAGAATGCCCGGGAACAGGCAGGTAGAAAATATATGAAGAGCAAGACCAATGGGAAGGAATAGAAGAGGAAGACTAAGAAGAACGTGGTACAATGAAATGGAGGAAACATTAAGAGAAAAAGGGCAAAGTTTTGGCAAATATCAGAAGTGAATGGAAGAAATTTGTAACCTCGACACCCTAGTAGGGTAATAGAGGATTAGGATTATGATGATAACAAAAATTGTATTGGGCCTAACACACTCCGAAAACAATTGACAAGATAAACTAAAATGAGTCAACAACAGAAGAATAGCAATACCGTAACGGCGTCAAGACACTAGAAATAAAAGGGGCAAAAAAAAGAAATAATCATAGCAACGTCAGCAATTGAAGTAGCACTGGGTGTATTAGTGATCGAGTTATTAAATTTCGTTATGTATAATGAACCTGCCATGTTCCTGTTGTTCCATTAATTAGAAAAAAATTGACTTTCAGCAACTTTTGCAATGTTCAACATACTACACACAGATGAATTGCAAGGAAGGAAAAAAGAAAGGAAAATGACTGCTGTTAGTAGAAAATTGTCTCCATCATTTGTAGATTTGTAATATAATTACTACGTACTTTTCTAGGCGTGTTGTTAAGTCAAGTGAAGAATAATTTCCCTTTATATAAAGACTATTTAATTTGGTTAAATGGCTTTTTAACAACCAAGAAAGTTACGTTGTGTCACAGCTCGTTATAATGTCCTCAAATGGCAGAAACCTTCATACCCCTCAAATCAGTCAGGAATCAAACCACAGGGTTTTTTTTACCAAAATGTAGTTTATTTAACGCAGATTATTTTCAAACTCATATAAAGTAAATAACCATATATGGAATAATTCATAACAATCCCACCAACGAATTATTTTTCCTTTTTCTCTTTATAAGCAAATTTGTATAATGCAATTCGGCCGGACGACTTTTCAACTTAAGCGTTTAACATAGATAAATACATTTTTCAGAATGTCCTTTTAAAACATGTCTGGAGGAGTTATTTATTTATTTTTTATTCCATTGCTACAATAATCTAGTATGCATAATGTAAACTTTTAGATTTTGTATCAGTTTTGTCCTTTGTAATGGTGCTCCTAATAAATTTAAACAGTGCCGGATAAAGTTAAACGTCTTTACAAAGACTATCAATTTTGATTACTTCACCAGGACGACTACGTGACAGAGAACTGCTTAAAGAATAACAGATGCAACAGTTTCTTTTTCTTTTAAAGTATATTCTTAGTACAAACGTCTTAAAGAATCTTGCAGAATTTAGGACTTCTGTAAAAATTCAAATTCTACTGGTTCCTTGGAATTTGCAATTGCATGATGTAAAAGTTTCTAGACTTAAGTATATTTGATGCTTAGTTTTTTACTTTATTGACTGGTTTCACGGTCACTAAGATTTTCAAAATTTTTAAGCAGTATTCCGTATTTTAATTTGTTTTAGAAAGAATGCCTTGGATTTACAAAAATCTTCTGATTTTAATTCTTCCAAAATCTTCTAGTATATAAATTCACAATTTTTCATATATTATTTTTGCAATAAAACAAACAAATTTATTATTCGAGTATACCAAAGATAATACATGAAATCTACCAACCGACAAACTAACCGGCAGCCTTAATAAAATACATAAAACGTTTTTTGTGTTCAATAAAAGGTAATGATTTCTACCCGCTGGCTGCTGTGGTGTTCCAGACTGCAGACAGTTCAATATTAGGTACTAGTGCTGTAAAACGAAACGTAAACAATAATAACAAATTGCTATAAAAGAAAATCAAACACATTTTTCTAGTCTCTCACAATAATAATGTGTATACAGCGGTATATTTTCTTCAGAAAAGGACAAGAAAAACTATTTCAATTTCGAAACAAGCGTGGAATGTTTCATATTACATAACTTATGATATTCTGCTTTATTATTATCTGACAGTAGAAAACAATTCTGTTTAATACAAATAATTCCTGGTATTTGTGGATTGAAGCAAACAAGAAATAAAAATAAAAAGTAAAACACTTTTTTAAAAAATATGAAGTACAAACAGAAATTATTTCATGCACGACAAGCAGTTGATATATTAATGCACGCATTTTAAAGGTGTGTCGGCAACATCAATAAATTATAAAAGTTGCGTTATGTACTAACGTACCATTTTATAGCATTAGAAAGAAAGGGTTCGTAATTTCAGAAGCAAATTTAATTTAAGTTTCTTAAATACTTAATTTATTCATGAAAAGATGAAAATAACCAGCAAAAAAATGCTTAATTGCTTTGATCAATAGCCTTGTCGAAATAATCTTCTAATAATACCATAAAGGCAAAAACGATATATCAAACGTTATAATTTGTTACAAAAGTGATTTCGTTTAAGGTTCTCGTTTAAAATTCAAATACAGTAATCAGATTTAAAAAATCAATTTTATTAAAAAGATATAATACTCAAGTATTTCTTTCAAGATTCCAAATCTCAGAGTACTGTAGAAATTTAAAATTCATTAAGTATACAAAATATCAAATAAATATGAAAATCCATCGAAAAGTTTTCAACAAAGCAGAGGAAAAAACGTGTAATAAATGTTCTGAAGTTCAGAACAAAAGTTGCTATAAGATCATTAATGAATCAAAAGAAATCGAGAAATTTCTTCGAACCAAAGAGGGTGAATGTCACAGAATAATTATTTAAAATGTAGCGGAAGAGAGCTTTCATAATTACCGCCCTAAAATTGGCACTCAGATTTCATGAAAGTACGTCATAATAAGATACTGGCGTTTAATTAATTAAATACCTTACAATTAGCTACACCTTTTTAAATTAAGAATTATAGAAAGGATTGTCAGAATTTATCGTTAAGGAAATAGCTGAAACAGCTAAAACTTGATCAGACTGTTATTGAAATAAATCGATAATTACTATACAGAAGATTATACAAAAATTAAAATTCCATAAATACCACTCGGACACTAATGTATTGCCAACTTAATTAGGTTCTAAACACTGTTTATGTAGAGTAAAGATGTAAATATTTTGAAAGTATTATCTGTTAGGATATTATCTGTTAGGATATTATCCGATTCCTGTATCCCCTAGTGCATTTTCTAAGCATTGCGTGGCTTTAATTAAATCTCTGGGTCCAGCCCTGAAGTCATTCTGTTAGAAAAATTTTGTTTCTATCTTATTTTGTCAGGCATAGAATAACGTTTTAAATTTATTTTCAAGTTGTTAAAAAGATTCCTTTTATAATAACATAAAATCTACTTTAACATAGTTTTAGATAAGAAGTTTCTGTTTCTAATGTTCTTTTTAGTTGAGAATTTAAATATTCTTTTAAATTATTATTCTTAGATGTATTTTACCATTTAAAGTCTTTGTTAGAATTATTTTAATTTGCCCATCTATTTCTTCTATTTTTATTTTTTTACTTATTTCACTTTATTCGTTCTTTGGAATATATTTCATTGAATATTTTCTTATTCACTTCTGCTATTTGACATGAATTTTACTTCACGTTAAATTCTTTCATATCTTTACGGTTCCTGTTTGTTTGATTCTCCAACATTAGTGCCCACCTGATCTCCACTTAGTTGTTTTATCATACGACAGTACTAAGATGTCGTTTGTGATATTCTGTGGAGAACCAGTAAATCTTTTTAGTCAACTCAGTCCATCTCCAGCCTCAAAGCAAGCCTGCTGGCACTTCTATTTACTAATGCATTAGCACATTTTATCTAACCCAGGCTACAAAATCTCTAATTATCTTACCGTGACGTTCTTTGAGATCTAGAAGGTATTAAATAATTTATAAAATGACCCTTTTTCTGATTCATAAATGCTCTAAAACGGCAACGAAAATTACCATTTCATTGTAGGAATAACGTGACAGCTTCTATCTCTAATTTATGAAGCAAAGTCTTTGGAATACTTAGGATAAACATGAAAACGTGGACCACAGTCGGTCCTGAAATAACAACTTCTAGTATGTCGCTTGTTAGATTATACCTAAGTTGTGCAGTTCAATTTTGCAAGCATTATCAACGATTATTAAGGTAAAGATGATATGCACTGCAAACTTCAGTTTCGATTTATTTGTTTTAGATTCCATTCAAAACAGGTAAAGAAGAAAAAAGAAGATATTCTTTGTTTGATTTTCTTCCCATCATGGACTTTATTTAAAAGTAGAAAAGCCATCAATCTTAGGCCTATCGAGTTTTTGGAAACCAGCGTCTCTCAGTAAACTGAAGTTCTAGAGTCAGTCAAACCTTTCGGTTTATTTATAAATTTTTATCTTCTGGAACAAGTTATCATCAATCATCATCAGGCACACCAGCTTCAAAGTCTTAAATAGCAACCCCCCGCATGTGACAAATCGTCGGAAAGTTCTTGAAAGATGCTTTTCATTAACACCACACAAAGGTAATTTTGGGTAAGTTTCAATAAGGTTTAGGAATAATTGTGAGCTACTGAATTCGATTGAACAACGCCAGATAATTGCTATGGATTTACTACTACTTCTACAAGCAAAATAAAACATTTTATTTAATAAATTGTCCAAAATATCTATCGTCCTTTTCTAAACAGTAGCATAACCGATTTTGAAACTCCGTTCTTACATTTTCGAACGTATCCCTTGGAATTGAATGTTATTCAAGTGATTCCGGTGGGGGGTTTTATAAACCATCGACTTTAAATGCCCCCAGAGAAAACAATCCAGAGGCGTTAAATCTGGTGATCTTACTAGCCATTCTGCGGGGCATCTTTTACCAATCCGATGATGAGGAAATCTGTCCTGTAGAAACTGTCCAACGGGCACTACTCAGTGAGGTGGTGCCCTGTCCGTAACTCTAAATAGACTTCTCCATTCAATTGTTCAATAAAGAGAAAATCGATGACTGTATCTCCACGAATACTCGCTCACACCTTAATAGTTTCTGTGGTTGTTGTGTTGTTCCCGAAAAAGATGTGGATTGTCATCTGACCAGTAACTGCAGTTATGTTTATTGACTATTCCATTTACAAAAAAACGTGCATTCGTCGCTAAAACAAATACTTTTCATCACTTCTGGGATAGTTCAAATTTTCTTGGTCATCTCTTCACAAAATTATTTGCGTCTGTCATAATCATCCTTGGTCAATTGCTTTGCGAAGAGATCATGTTGGAGTCGCTGAAAACTGCCCCAAAACTTCTATCTGCGTAGATTCATCCAGTATTCGTAGTTCTATACGTTTTTTATTTGCTACCGATCCTATTACTTCAAATTTCGAAATTAGTTGACTGACATTTTAATGTCTAGCATTAGAAATAGTAGCTTTTCTGAATGCACGGCGGTTTCAGCTCCATAGATAACAATTATTTCAACTCTCTTTGGCAACGTGTACACCATTATAACACTTTACTTCACATATTTCGTATGATGACTCCAGAAGAATATTAGACAATGAGATATAATAAAACCTGTGACATTATTTTGAATGTCTATGAACGTTACATGTAGATACATCTTTTTTTGTGAACTCAATTGATTTTTTGGTACATTTCAAGCATTAAATTCAAGTTTCGTTCCAAGTTAATAAGGTAAAATTAAAATGTATTTAACAAATTGTGTTATGTTTCTTTCATTGTTGGTGAAATCATTTTTTTTGTTGTGAGAATGTTTTACTTAGGCTTTATCTATGAAATTTGATATGTAAATCCTGCCGTTTTATCGTCAAAACGTGCTTTATTTTAGTTTGAGACTTTTTATGAATCTTGTAGTATATTTTTACATTATTATCAATTTAAGGAATTCTTGTTTACATTTGGGCTTTGTTTCCAAAAACAAATGCTCACCGTGTGCAAATTTATGTCTGGATAAAAAGTCGCTTTACATTGAAAAAATAACGTCTGGTACCTTTCCATTTTCAATTTACCGTCTGTGTTTTATTCCATGTTGCAGTGTACCTCTGGCTTGTGGATTTTCTTTGTGAGACGCTTTGCGTCAGGAAAATTTGAAGTGATTTGGGGAGTCTTTTCTGATCTGCGAAAGAGGCAGGCTGTTCCTTCGGAGGTTAGCCGCGCGCGCTGCCCGCGCTTATCGTTCTATTAACACGACCAGTATTGTGCCGCGAGTTCCAATTTGAAGTTTTTCTTGTGAATTACTCGTACCGTATTTCTTTAAAGGTTGGTTTTAAAGGGATGTAACGACGTCTGGTCGGATTGTGATTTGAGGGGACTTGAGAGTGCTGAGATAATTCTCTGGTTCCTTTCGGATTTTGCAGTTTAGCTGCCTTTGTCTCCCATGTGGAGGATTGTGATGTGTTAATAGAGAACTTTGGTTCGATTTCCGCGGTGCATTTTTAAACACCTAAAGTATCGTTAAGATTTGTGAGAACTTAACATCGACTCCATTATTGTGGAAAATTCAATTTTTGTCCTGGTTGGATGGTTTCATCTCCTCATTATTTGATGCAAAAGGTACACTCTCTGCCGTGTTAAGAATTAAAGTTATGTAAATTGTAGAAAAAGGTCATTAAAGTGTTTTAAATTTTGTGAGTTTAATAACGTCGAGCATCGGCCTCTCGTAGTCACGTTACTAGGTGGCCTGGCCCTTGGCCGCTTGCTGTAAAAACGGTTACTGGAAGTTCGAGGACGAACTACACATTTTAGAGTAAGATTTATGTTAACGTGTTAATTATTTTGTCTGCATCAGAAGAATTTTCTTCTATGTTTATTGTTTGAGAATTTTATAGCTTAATATTGTAGCAATTTCCCGGAATTTTCAGTTAATTTACAGGTTTAAAGTTAATTTAACGGTTCCTTTGCTTGAAACAATAAATACAGTTCTAGTAATTTTAGGATCCTTAATGTTTTTAAATTGCGATTAGCTTAATACTTTAAAGGTATATTTGATTATGTTTGGCTTTGATGTATTAAAAGTTATTTTAATGTGTTTACTAGTTAGTCCTTCAGGCGTGATTTTATGCATTCATGCATTTTCCTTTTTTTTTCGTAATCTCTGTAACGCATTTTATTTTGAATTTATTATTGTGCGAATGACCTATGTGGTCCATATTTGTATCTTTGTCAATCACTTTTTTTGTATTTTAAAGTTGTAACAAACTTGCTGTGTGCTACCTATTTTCGGAATTTTATTTATTAAGCTTTATTTTGTTTGATATTCAAGTAATGTATTGTTATGACTTATGAGTTGTTCCAGTTTTTCAATTTCTAGTAACAAAGAATTACTAAATTTTGGTAATAATAGTTTAAAAGTTTATTAGAACTATAAAGCATTTATTTCAATTATAAGAGCGAAATATAGAAGCTGGAGTTTACTGTATATTATGACAATACTTTATATTTTTTTATGTTGTTTATGGAGCCTATGTAAGCTCTTTCAGGTAAGTTGAGAGTGTGTTTTAACATCAAAATACAGTTTTAGGTTTGCATATACAGTGTGTTCATAAAGTGGAAACCTATATACAGGGTGTTCGTCGATGTAGGGATAGGTCGACGAATTACATCGTTTAGTAATACTGTTTCCTGGCGCCCTTTTGGTATTTCTTTTAGGCTTTCTAGTCAAAATTTAAGTTTTAGGTTCCGGTAAGAACATCAATACCTGGGTTATTTACCAGCTTTGAACCCCCCACCTTCGACTTCTAGCTACGGGATCGAACATCTTCCGATTTCTGGCTTATAATGAATTAGGCCTCTTTTTCAGCTTTTTCTCGTTACAAACCATCAAGTGCTATTTATCTGGATTTGGAAACTTGAAAACTGTCATTAATAAACCAATAAACCTAAACTTACAGTTTACTGTTATGCCTGATTAAAATTTTAAAATAACATGAAATTTTCTCATTTACTAAATGATTTGTTGAATAATATGTAAAATGACATTTCAGAAAACAAAACAATACTTTTTCTAAAAATGTCAAATAAGAACATTTGTTGAAAAGCTATTGTTTTGTTTTCTGAAATATCAGTTTACACTATTCCTAATTCCTACAGTAAAGGTAAGGAAACTTTGATCTTAATTACACTACACCTTATTATTGAATCAGTTAATAATTATTTATTTACCTAAAACTGCCTTTGTATGATATCAATGAAAAGCATTTTTCAAGGGCTTTCAAACGATGTATCACATACGGGGAGTTGCTATTTAAGATTTTGAAGGTGGCTATAGAGCGGGGAGTTAAGGGTTACTAAATATTTGTAAGATTATTTTGGTCCCCTCTCCATACTACCGATACGGTGTTCAGCATTTTACGATACCTTTTCTTTTAAAAAGGGATACAGCCCATTGAAGGTTTTCAAATAGACACCCTATATATAACAGATATTACTGATAGTGTTTAAATATTCATAAACAAAGTCTAGGAACAGAACTGTTTAGAAAATGTGGATATTTAATATATGAACAAAAGTTTTCATTTCAGGTAATGAAATTAAAATACTGTTGCAAATTCTCGCTATTACTGCGGGAATAATAAAACCGCTTTAGGTGAAATAGAATTTGTTGAAAAATTTAATTTAAATTTACTATTAGGTTAAGCAACAATTTTTAGGACAACGAGAAGTACGAGATTTCACTGCCAGTTCTGATATATACTTAGCAAAATATTTTCCAAAACTTAAGCAGTTAATCTTTAAACATCACAAGGATTACAATAATCTCTTTGGCATGCCGTGTACGCGTACATTAGGTTAGAAAGGTGACTCAATAGTTAAGCAGCAATAACACCCCTGTGATACTTAAAGGCACGAACGATAGGAAGCAGGAGATCAAACCAAACGCATGATCTAAGAACTTCCAAGCGAATTAAGAGAAATACAAGATAAGGATTTGAAATTTATAAATAATCATTACATATATATAAAAGGCTGTAGCTGCTTATGATTAAACAGAATTAAATAAAATTGTTTGTAAATTTGGCAAAAGTCTTTTGGTTTGTCGATTTACATAGTATGCATCACACTTTATGCAGGGGTCACATAGGTGGGTTTACGGCTTTCCTTACTATTCCATTCCATCGTTATAGACTCGACGTATGCATAAAGAGGTTTGATCTACTTTTCTATGTGAAAAGAAAATATGTAGATATGCTCATTGATAAGGGCACCAGTGACGTACGAAATTAGTAGAAATTTAGCAGTCCTCTCAAAAAAACGGAAGACGGTGATAAAAAAGTAAACACGCCTTAAAATCGGACTCATCAGTTGCGACCAGACCAAATTATCCCACCTAAAGATTGGGATTTAGTTGCATTTATATCTTGACCATGTAGTCGATGTGAAAAAGCATGGTACCCGCCCTCTTAGTTAATTACCAATACATCAGTGCTGCAGGAGGAGTAATAGGAGAATATGCCTTCTCTGTCCGTTAGAAATTGTCAAATTGGTTTTGGTTGTTTATCTCTCTGAGCCTGGGGATAACAGGCGAAAGGTTTTCTATAAACAATGAATCGAATTAACCATTGGCATAAAAGGTTTTAGCTAGGTACCGCAAATAACAGCTCCATAAAATCTCAAATATGTGGGTTTTCTAGAAATAGCTGTACAAAAAACCAATTGAAGATCGGTCGAACCGCACCCATATTGTGTCCTGTACTAAGTATAACTGTAAGCTACATCGCAAAATCCATATTGAATCTTTTGCTAATAGTTACTTAGTTTTCTGTATTAGAGTGAGACTTCCAGTGTAATTTCTCCAGTTTATTCTTATTTTCTTTGAAAATATATAGTCCCGGCGTTGGTTATCTGCGTTCCCGTTAAGCCAGCAGCCGCTAACTTTACTAATTTTATATTTCCTGTCTTGTTTCTGATTTATATCTCTAGTAAGACCACTGAGTAAGCCTAACTGTGTTTGGATAAGGGAAGTTATGAATGAGGTTAGAAGAATCTAAATTTTGTTAGTTTACATTAATATATTTATTTTTTATACCTTTTAACAAAAGTCGATTTTTTTTAAAGAGACTAGGTATTGTTAAAATCTTCATTGCAGTTGATATTTCTCCCCTTGTGAAACTTTTTCTTTACTAATTATATTTGACTTTTGTAAAACCTATTATGTTTTCTTCTCAAAAAAAGCACTGTTGTTCCACGTTGAAGGTGCCAGATCGATTTTTTTTTTGTTATTTTTCTATCCAATGGCTTAAGTCACTTCCAGGGCCTGTTGCCCTATTGGTAAGATTCGGGGATTATTCCCCCTGTCAAAGTTTGTAGAACCCCTTTAATTCGCCAACGAATCGACGTTTTAATCTAATCTGAATTTCCACTAGTTTCCGGTCGTTTGCTTGTTCTCCAGCTGTACAGGACAATCAACCTTTGGGTTATCAGACAGTGAAATGCGTTTGTTGGGGCGTGATGGTGTCTGTTAGAGTACTATGATGTGGTCCTCTTTGAATTTCCTTTTGGATTATTGTCCGATCCATTCTCTTGGATTTATCAATTTTTCTTTATTCAAGGAAACGAGATTTTGAGAGTGTCATTTGAAAGTTTTTTCCCGGTGTTAAATAGTGTATTCTACATTCTAGGTGGAGCTTTTTTTATTATAGAAGGAACTCTAGCTGTCCGGCCTTGGTAATTTCCTTTCATCATGCAGTTCACTTGACCGAGTCCAGTGGAGCTGATTTTGCCATCACCTAGCCGCCACTTTTAATAAATAGACTCTTATTCTGCTTAACGAATTTTTATTATTTTGCATTGCAACTTGATTCAACTCATTTTAAAATAGATTGTTATCCTACTACAAATTAGACAGTTAATTACTTTATTTCTTTAAAAACAAACAATGATCATTATACTAAAATTCAACTTTGAAATAATTAAATTTAAAAAAATAATAGAATGAACATCTGTTTGTTTTACATGTCTGCGCTTTCTTTTGCTCTTGCCATGGTTGCTGACCTGAAAAGGCCAAATTCATGATTTTCTGCACGAATTTAATTGCAGGGTGAATTTATACTTTCATGATTTTCTCACAGGTTTCTTAATTATTTTTTGCGCAATTAAAATATAAATTACATTTTGGCTTAATTAATTAATTAGTTTTTTAAGTTTTGTTAAAGTTTCTCTTAACGTTATTATATTTTAATTATTTCAAAGAGCTTTTCTTTCAAAATTTCTGTTTTAAACTTTTGATATTCTACAATTTGTTCTTTTTTGTGTACATCACCTTTTTACCTACGCTTAAGGCCATTGCTTGAGCTTAGCTGGGCTAAAACAAAAAAGTTCGTATCCTAGAATAAGTGTCTTGTGACGAAGAGCTACGCTACAAATACTCTTTGAGTTTTTAAGATGACAGCAAAGTTGACCTGTCATACGAACACTCTTGATATCAGTCACTTATAATTTTATTAATTCAACACACTGAAATGTTCATGAATAACTGCCCAGAACCTAAATTCTAAACTCGATATATTTAGTTTGTCCGTATTTCTGCTTTTGGTTGGAATTCAATGTTATTCACTAAATTTATTAGTTTCCTGACGAAGAGCTGAACAATGGCCATTTTTCTTTTCATTTGTTATGAACTGGTTTTGCATGATTGCCTGTCAGTTTTACCCATGAATTGTACCCGTTATGAAAGATAATACATCAGTCCTGCCTGGCATACACCAGCGACATCAACCACCATAAAGACTAACTTGAGCATCTCAGCACTGAAAGTCGCGAAAAACAATCATGTCAGCAGAGGAAGAACGTAGAAGATACTAAAAGGCAGACAGTTGACAAAGGTGTCAGAAACGATTCTTTAATTGATCCATAATAATTTAAACCGTGAAATACTCAATATTCTAAAATAATTTTTGTATTTTTACGTTCTGAGTGTCTCATATCCATTTTGTCTTCTTGTTCTTACTTTTTAAGATGCTTTATTTCATTTTGTAAACTTGTCAAACTTTGCATTAATTCTCCTTTAGCCCATTTTGGCCTGTAGTCATTTAAGTACATAATCTAAGAATTTGTATTATATGACATCTTTTGTCAGTCTGGCATATTGAGTCGACAATGAACTAATTTAATATGCTGCATTACCTTCAGTTACTTTCCCGGTATAATTTAAAACCGTGTCTAAAAGTGTGTGTATATTTACCGCCTTTTGTACTGCCAGTTTATTGTGATTTTGATTGAAATGTCAGTAACTATTTTTGTGAGTGTTAGACAGGTATTTACTTGCTGTTGTATTACCTGAGATAGCCAATTCTGCGTATAACCAAAATTATATGAACCGCTTTATGTAAATGTACTTGTTTGAGTACAGCGTAAACAACTCGTCGTTTTTGCTTTTGATACTTATAGAATAAACAATGAATCCTGAACTTATGAATTCGAGTTTGTTTTATGGAAAAAAGTATAAGCACAAAATGTTGAAGTCGTTATTATTCCACCGGACACGGACTATCAAACGGATGCAGAAGAATTTGCAAAGAACGATCTACAGTTAGCCGCTAGCCTTCCACTTGATGTACGCGAAGAAGTCGAATTATTTTCATTACATTACGACTCTGAAGATGATATCCCTTTGGTAGCATTATATAACATTGATGAAGACATTTCTAGAAATAAAAAGCGACAAACTGTAGATAAAGAACCTGTAGGAACAAACTAGATGATGCACATAAACATGAGCCAAAACAATGGCTATTTACAGTGAGAGAAACAAATGAAGTCTAAATTAGAGAGACTGAGTCCGATTTAACTATTTAAGAAGCTTCGTGACGACACATAATAAAGCACCTAGCGCAAGAAACGAAAAGGTACGCTGTTGACACGCATTTACTGTTGGAGAAGAATCATTGAAGACTTCTATTAGTATTTGATCGTTTTCAGAATATCACCGCCTACTAAGGGTGAAACTATATTGATATGTAGACGAGGACGTAAATGTTTCAATTGTTTCCAATTCTATGAGCCAGAACAGCTACCATGAAATAAAAAAGAATTTTTAAATCGCTAATAATGCAGAACTAGATTAAACCGACAAAATGTTCAAGCTGCGCCCTCTCCTGTAAAAGGTAAACAAAAATTGTTTGCGATGAGATGCGTTTCATGAGAAACTGTCAATAGACGAAGCTATTATGGCCACCATTCCACTAAGCAATTTATTAGGGGACAGTCGGTTCGATATGGTTACAAAGATTGGATGCTTTGCTTTTCTATCGAGTCTTATTACAAATTCGACACATATTGTGGTGCCAAGCCGCATGTTTCCAAAAGAGCTGGTGATTTGCTTTTAGGTTTCCAAGAAGTTCTTGAATTATTTGAAGCTGTTAGTGAACCATCTGCTCTTACAGTTTTCTTTAATAACTATTTCACAAAGTTTGGTTTACTTAGTACCTTAAAAAACTGAGAAGACACTAGAACTGTAAGAGACAATCGCGCTGTCCAGTGAAAAAAAAAGATGAAAAAGAAGGATCGAGGGTATTTTGAATTTCAATATGAAAAAGAAGATCAACTGCTGTTCGTAAGTGGAAAGACAATAGGTGTGTCACAATGGCTACAATTATTCCACTTCCCGAGGTAAAACGTTGGTCCAAAGAAAAACAGGAGAAAATTGATGTGGTGCAACAGCGAGTGTTCAGTAACTACAATTCTGCTATGGGAGGTATCAACCTTCTGGATCAGTCTGTAAATAGCTACCGGGTTACCATTCAGGGTAATAAATGATGGTGGGTCCTTTGGACACACATGCTAAACCTGACGGTAGTAAATGCATAGAGGTTGTATCTATTGATCAATGACCAAAAATTAGAGTTGCTATATTTTCAGCGTAACATCGCTTGACATTATTTGAGAAATTTTAGAAAATATATTAAATATTTCAGGCCGCCACAAGGCATTGTGAATAATTGTGTATAACCTGTAAAGCTACTTTTTGTATAGAAAAAGACTGTTTCATTACGTTTCTTACACAATAATTTTCTTAAAATTAAAATGCAAAAAAGGACAATAAATTTCCATATTTCAGTATAATATTTAAACACCGTTATGGCCTGTATTCGTTTACGAAAGTACACTCTCTTTTTTTTCACACATGTTTAAACCAAGGTTGATAATAATCATAACTAAAGAGCGGATTCGTAGAAAAAATCCTTTTTATTAAATTAGAATTTTCCAAAATTTTTTTCCAAATTTAGAACTGACTCGTCGTGTCATTCGTTCTAATTGTTGGCGTTCCTATTAGATGGTGCCCTCATATTTTCATGCTGCTAATGTTATAGATGATTTATATATAACCAGCATGAAGCGGGCAAACATTATGATAGTCAATGCTTGCACGAATTTTAAAACCTTTATAAAGAGATAATATTAATTTTGTCTTTATTTATTGATCCTTTTTATTATTTCTTTAGGACGTGAACGAAAACCGAGTTATAAACTCGTTTCTATAAAAAGTAAATGATTTGGCATCCATTTTATTGTTTCCTAAATTCCTAAATTAGAAATGTTGATCGTAAATACTGTATTTTAACTTCCTATTTTAGGGTATTTTATTTCTTTTTCTTTTATGTATTCCTTCAGTTGAGATACAACAACTTGAACTGCGTTCGCCTCTCAATGTAGCTGTGTGGGTACTTTGGTCATTTCCATGCGACCTAACCTTAATAATGCTTAAAATCCCATTTAGGAATTGTGCAATAGATCAGTTTCGGATGAATGTCACGTTAGCTGAGCAGCAACGAATTATTAGTGGCGGCGCTTGCATATTTTATGTTTACTTTTATACAAGTACGTACAACCCCTCCAGCTTAGTGCTCTACTGATAATCTCTTTTTTTATGAAAATATTTCTAATAATCTGTACGGTATGCGTATGTGCACGTTTACCGGTGGTTTACGTTGTAGTGTAATTTAGCTATTTACTAGAATAGAATCTAAACATGCCTAAACACAAGGAAACGTACAAAGAAAAAATTCAAAAATGGCTAAAAACAGCCAAAAAAACGCGGAACTTGTTCAGATTTCCGATGAAAGGAAAGAAATGCTCTTTTGCAAATCATGTGTTAAAACGGTAACCTTTAGAAAACTGGTATCTGGTAATGTCGATATATCTAAACACATCTTTTATTTTGCTGCTTGCATGTAACCGACTGTCTCATTTACTGCAACATGAGAAGGTACCAACACATATCGGATACCAAAGAAAACCGTATAGACAAACTTTAGTTACTGGTATTAATCAGGATGCCTCTATTAATCAATTTTATATCAACCTGTGTGGCGCCTTCTTAGGTGCTAATATTTCTTTTATAAATTAGTTAAATTAATTAAATAATAAATTAAATATCCCAAGTGTTGTCTGAAAGTTGATGAGTGTGGATTCTCTTTTGAGGTGTTAATTGGGCTATTACCATACTTTGTTGTGATATTTTGTCGCTAGCTATATCACAAAGGTGTCACCGATATACCTTAGCCACAATGTCGGTTTTGCTTGAGACTGAGATATCACCTCGTGCTCAAACTCCTCCATGAAGATGTTGCTCATAATTGGGGAGAGTGGTGAACGACAAAATGTTGCAACAGAGTCTGGCAATAGCCCAATTAACACCTCAAATATCCCAAGTGAATTAACGTTAAGGAAAAATTATTTACCAAACTCTTATCAAAATGCATGGTTTTGGTTGTCGTTGTTTGAATAACAAATTAAAAAACAAAAGCATAGTGCCGGTTTTGGTGGAAATTCGTCAGATTGTTAGTGATTCTGACGTTTGAGTTTCTGTTGATGAATCCACAGACATCGCAGGTCGAAATATCGCAAGCATGATTATTGGAAAGTTAAACAGCGAGGAAATAACGAGTCCTATACTTTTAGCATTAAAATCACTAGAAAGAACAAACAGTGCAACTATGGTACGATTTATAAATAATTCTTTAAGTAAATAGGGAATGGTAGTGTATTATGCAGAATTATAATTTTCTGGTATCATTTGCTGCTGCGTTATGGCCTTCGGGCATAAAATACGAAATAGTAAAACTACTGTTACCGGCCGGAGCTCCATATATGTGTGGAACCAATATGAAAATATTTTGCCCATATTTAATCCATTTAACTTGCATGGCTCATGGTTTAAATCTTGTGTGCGAAACAATTCGTTCACAATATCAGGATATTAAGGGTTTGGTATCGTCCATTAAACAGATTTTCTTGAAAGCACCTCTATGGATTGAAGTTTATTAGGAGAAATTACCACCATAACCTGTTTTAACCAGGTGGTGTACCTTGATGGAAGCAGCAGCTTTTTATGGTGACAATTTTGAGAAAATAAAAGAGGTATTTTGAAGTGGTTCTTATACAAATTTTTATTTAATGGATAAACTTTTACAGGTTGTTCTGAGCCTAGAACCGGGTTCTGAAGCTATTATTAAATCACAAGGTTACTAAAATCGACCAAATATAAAAACAATCTCCTTTACATTAAAGTTCATTTTAAAATTCAATTTCAAGCATAAGACACTAGAGAAAGTTGGATTACCTCTTATAGATTCATTAATCATATTCAAGAAGTAGAAATGTCTCTGAAAGGGCGCCCTGGAAATGTTGGGAAATTAACGTATGAGAAATTTTTAAATGTTACAACAAAAAAATCCGGGTTATAGAGATATGTTGGATTTACAAACAAAACAAACAAAGCAAAGCATAACTATAACGAACTCCGTTTTGTTATTCTTTTCAAATTTTGGTGACCATTTTTACCATGTTTCCGAGGTGATATAAAAAAACTAAAAGTTACATTTGTCTTATTTCTTGAAGTAGAATAGGATTCTAAAGTAAAAAAAATTTTTGAAAATTTTCCAATTTTCGCCGATCATTTTGATTATGTTCCCGAAGAGTTATCAAAAAACGAAGACACGACGTAGTCTTTAGTTTTTGATGTAAAACCCAAATCTGAAGTCAAAATTTTAAAATTTAACAAAAATACGGACAAGCGGACGGGCAGACAGCCAGACAGACAGACAGATGGACAGACAGATTTTGCAAGTTCAGTACGACTCCTTTGGAGTTCGTTGAAAATTATTACCTGGGGAAAGCGTTGACATCCAAAGTTTACTACAAAGTTCTCCAATTTACAAATGTGCACCTGTTATATCAAGCGATGTTGAGCGCGACTTTTCGTGATTCAAATTCATTTTAACAGAGAAGCGTACTAATTTTACGCCTGAAAATTTGGAGCAGCATTTTGTATTTATTGCTTTTCTGTCACATAGAACCAATTTAGAACTAACAGATACGTAAATTCAGAAATGTATGTACGTGCGGGCTGTGACATTAGTAATGAGACTCGAGAATTCATGTAAACACAACACAAACTTGAAAGAACAAGGTTTCATGCCAATGAAACAGTATCGACGGCATTATCGATCTGTTTTATTGGCATGAAACCTTGTTCTTTTAAGTTTGTGTTGTGTTTACCTGCATTCTCGAGTCTCATTACTAATGTCACAGACTGTACATCTATTGTTAAATAATTTGTAAATTAATCAAACGTTGAAATTTTTCAGTTTTCTAATTTTGGATTTTTGTCCTATATCTTTTTCTATCCTTCCTATTTTAGGATCCTATTTCTGACATTTTATAATCCTAAAAATCCGCTCTTTAATCATAACTAAATATGTCTGTTTGTGTTAACATCAATCAATATAATTGATAAGAAAGATATTTTTCGAAAAATATCTGATGTGGTACCAAATGAGTTAATTAGATAAATATGCAAGAACAATAGAAAATACTAATTGATCAGTTGATTGATTGACAGAATTTGCCTCATATTACAATATTAATTGCTGACAATACCATTTTTATATCAAAAAGTTATCCTTATCAAAAATTTAAAAATCTTCATCAAAAAAGAAAATTAAACATGAAAAACTAGTACTTGGTAGAGGTTGCAAAAAACAATAAATTATCCAGAAATAACAAGAAATGTAACAACGTTCCAGTAGTGAGATAACTTATATTTAATTAAGGTTGAGTTTTATAAAACTTTCGAACTCGTAAGTTAATAATTCTTAACAACTTCCAAACAAAAATGTTTATACAGTTTGTATCACAATTTTAATATAGCGCACTGCCATTATTTTTATTAGCACGATAAGTAATTAATTTTACGCTGTGCTAGTAAATAATTACCGTTTACTAGGAAACGGAGAATTTTTGTCACGTTGGCGTGTAATCATATATTACCTCATCAGCCAATTAAGGAGACAAATGATACATCCTTGTCATGGGGTATAATTAGCGTATAATTACCTGCTATAGACAGTATTACAGCTTTGAAATAAATGGTTGTAGCAGAAAATCTGGCTTACTAATTCATTAAATGGGATGTATCTAGTAAGCGCTTTCTGCGTGCAACTTCAGCACAGATATTATTAAACGTTCTCATATAAAACGCTGACACTTCAAGAACTGCATTAGATGTGTTCGTATCTGCTATCTAATAAGAACAGAGCTTAATTTATTAAAACTGAGAACGAGCTTAAATGAAGTGTTCAGAATCAACATTGCCAATTTCTCTTAAATTGGTATCTGAGGTTCTTAAATTTTTTGGTTTTTGGAAATTGGAAAATCCAACCAAATTAAAAACAGTTGTATATAAATTTTACATGATTGCTCTTCAAGTTGTTTCTTACGTTACTCTCTTTACTGCACAAATAATTTATATTATTCACGTGATAGATGATTTGGAGAAATTAAGCAATGCCATATTTTTACCATTAACGTACGCAGCTCAAATATTTAAAATGTGGAACTTCTTCATGAAACAGGCAAAACTGAGGAGAATAATTGTCTTTGTAAATAAAGAAATCTTTAGACCAAAAAATGATTATCAAGCTTACCTGTTAACTAAGCGCTTGAAAACTTTTAAAATAACGTACGTTATTTTTGTTTCAATGGCTTTGGCTACAATATCTTTATGGGCTATATTTCCTTTACTGGAATTAGATTCTGCTGAGAAAACATTACCAATTGAAGCTTGGTATCCGTTTGATATTTCTATATCACCTACGTATGGAATAGTTTATGTTTACCAAATTATTGCAATGGTAGTTAATGCCGTAGTTAATATAAGCTTGGATTGTATTCCTCCAGGCTTTATGGCTTTTATTTCGGCTCAGTTGGAATTACTGAGCGATTCGTTACAAAATATTCATCAGCAGGTTGAAACTAATTTAAAAAAGAAACATAAAGTACCAGGAATAAGTAACCAAAAAAGATATAAGAATGCCGTAACTGAAAACCAATTTAGTGAAAAAAATATGAATCAAGAATTTTACGAGGAAATGAACAGAGTGCAGATAAATTGTGTACAACATCACATAAATATTTTAAGGTTTCTTTTTTCAAAAGAACAGAATAGCAACTTTAACGACTTCATATTTGTACTTTTTATAGGTTATCCCAGGAAATTAATTCAATGTTCAAATTTCCTACTTTAGGGCAATTATCAATAAGTGTATTCACCATATGTGTTACAATGTTCCAGCTGACTCTGGTAAATTTATATTCTGTCTAAATGGGTATTAAAGTGCTTCAATATTGATTGCGTTTTAGGTATCTCCTATGAGTATACAATTTATATCGATGGTTCTATATCAAGGATGCATGTTAATAGAATTGTTCTTGTTTTGCTGGTACGGAAACGAAATTTTTTTAAAAGTAAGTATTAAAATTTTATATTTTTAGATATTATGGTATATTGTGCTACTTTTCAAATTTAGTTAGTTACGCTACAAAATTTTCCTTTACAATTCATAAAATTTGCAAGAATATCCAAGTTATATTTATATATAATGTTCATATCTTGAAGTTCTCTTGCAAATTTCCCCAACGTACAAATCCAATACGAAGTTTTATAGTATTCAAATCAGATTTTATATTTTATTCGCAAGAAAACTTTAATATAGAAAATCATAAAAGAAAATGACAGCAGTAGCTTTTAGGTCTTATCTACTATTTATATCTTATACAAAAAAAATGCAAAGTATTCTTGTATTCAGTTCAACAGCACAGGAAGTTATCTATCGGTTTATAGTCCCTATAATAAATTATTAAATTTATTTTAAATTCTCATGATTATCAGTTATAATTAGTTGTAACTGTAATAATTATTAATCATAAAATTTACATGCTATTTGCTATCTAATAAAGAAAACCGAGTTCTCTTTATTTATCCTATTTCTAAAATACTAATTCCAATTTATTTATAATCATACATATATTAAATTAAAAAACGAAACAATTTTAATTGAAAAATTTAGATTTTGTCAATCTTTATAACCCTGCCAACAAACACGCATTTGTCTATAGCAATTTAAATTAATCCCCTGGGGTTAATGCCTGATGGCCTACTTCATTTTTGTTTACTATATTTAATCTTAATGTAGAAGACTTGTGGAAGTTTTGCAACAATCTAATGCCAAAAAAATCCTCTAATAAAATCTTACTGCTCACGTAGTTCAAATGATTGGGTAGGTTCGTTTTCTTCAGAATTTTGAACAGCAGTCAACATCAATTACCTGAGAACCCTTATAAGAAGACCAATTGGAAGCGAGATCGACAATCTGCAAAATTCCAATGAATATCTTGTTTTAAGAAAATGAAAATTAAACATAACAGAGTTCTCTAGCCAGAGTTGTCCAGTTAGATTACAAATATGCTTTAGGTTCTTTTACATTCTTCACTAAGTTGCGTATGTTTGCCTAGATTGACTCTATTTGATCTGTTATTGATACTCCAATAACTAACTCAGTATGAGTAAAAACTGCAGGCAAAAAATATCGCTGTTAAAAAAAGTGAATTTAAAATTCGAAAAAAATGTTTGCAGATAATGTTGATGAATGACGTTCGATTCTTGGGATCGATAGATGACGAACTGCCAATGGATCTGTTTTTATTAGCGCAAGATTAGTATATTCAGTAATATGAAATATCTGTGATTTCAAGATAAAAAAATACAAAAGAAGATTGAAGATTTGCACGAATCTTTGTCTTTCTGACACATACTCGAGTCTCGTGGTGATCAGTGAATGTTATGGTTTTTTATCGAAGTGCCTTGAATCGGAGATTGTCTTTTGTTTTTATGTCAAAAATTCAATCAACTCTGTTTTTTACAGAGTCTAGAGCCCTACACCAGAATCTAACGTTACGGGTGGTCAACCCAGAAGCCGTTACAATTCGCTTAAATATTCTATTCACATATGCCAAAAATCAAAAGCATAATTATTGTTGATTTATTTATTATATAAAGAACATGGCTAGGAAGTTCAAACGACGACAATCAATACAATCACATTACAGTTACACAATTTACACAGTTACATTTATATAATATAAAATATTGTATAAAAGAATTTTTTTTAATTATTTTTGAATCACATATTTAAATTGAACACTTAATTATAAATTATTCTATAAAAAGCATTACAAAAACTTACGTCATAAATGTCAGAATGATTAAACTTATCACTACGCTGTGCTGTTTTATATATCAAAGTCAATTTTTCTAGCTTTTGAGTTGCAATTTTTTTTATTGTTTTGGCTATTTTAATTTCTATTTTTTTTCTAATACTTATAATGGCCAGGCTTGTTAATCTATCTTGGGTCATGGTTGACCGCAGATAATTTTTTATTAACTTCAGCTTAGAAAATGATCTTTCGCCTTCAGCTACTGTCACTGGAAGAGTTAAATATATTTAGAGACGTTGAAAGATTAGAGAATACGGACAGTAATTTATTGCAATATATAAATATAACTTAAAATATCAAGTTGAGTTGTGTCGTTATTTATAAAAAATATTGGCAACAATTCTAAATCATGGAAAAGATCTTCCCCATCTATATCGGATCTATTGCTGTTGCGAGTTGAAACATTGTGTTTCTTTTTGGTCTGCCTCCGATTTCCTCCAGTTTTCTATATTTTCCAAAAATGAAAAATTATTGTGCTCTATCAACAATTCGGATCTTTCATTTATTTTTACAATTGATGTGTCAAATAAATAATAATAAAAATTTATTTTGAAATTTTGTTTTGGGTCTAAAATGGGCTCATCTGCAGTATCGTAATTAAAATGCCTTTTTTCAGGGACATGAACGAGCAGTTTGAGAAAATTCAGTTTCACACTCTTATTCTTCAGCAATTGATGTTGAGTCAAATAACAACTGCTCAAACGCAGTGTCTGCCCGGTTTGTAGCTAAATCTTTTCTAACTTGATTTAGCATTTTACAAAGGCCTTTCAATTCTCCATATTGCTGCATTCAAATTTTTAAATTAGATCGATTTGTTTGGAAAATACAGGATGTAAAATCTAAAACATAGAAAGCTTCATAATCTTCAGATTTTTGCATTTGGATACAAGATTGTCAAATGAAATAAGAACAAATGTCAAATGTAAAAATTCGAAGATCATGAAGCCTTCTATGTTAGATTTCACACCCTGTATCTTCCAAACAAATCGACCAAATTTAAAAATTCAAACGGAACAATATAGAGAATTAAAAGGATTTTTTAATCATGTGCCACTTTAACCCCCTCCCCATTAAATATCCTTGAGAGATTTACGTTGTTTCCTAGGGGATTGAAGTTTAGGGTTCCAATTGTACGTCAAACAATATCCGTGCCCCAATGCAAATCGAAGTGTTTTTGCGTTTTTCAAAAAATTATTTTGGTGGGAGTTATTCAGCCTGTTTCATTTTCGTTGGGCCACGCTGTATACCTGTATACAGTGTGTCCAAAATTCGAGGCTCACCATTGGGATCTCGTAAAGTTTAAGAGATACAAAGTTGGTTAAATGGGATAAAAATTGTCGAGTTGAAGTGCCAGAGTGCTGGTGTTTTTGTTTTCTTTTAAAAATGCATAGTCTACTAGATAGCAGCAAAGATCTAAACTAAGAAAGAATGTACAGAGAATGATAAGTATTGATCTATACAACAAAAATAGAGTAAAGCTACAACACTTAAGAATATGAAAAAAGCACGATATAGTTTGAACCGCGCTTTTCATAACGTATTATACACAAAATTTTGTCTTCTTTTTAATTAACTATCTGCTTGTTTACAATCTACTTGATTTAATCACAAGTATTGAGTAAATATGATGTAAGTTAAAGTAGCGTGTGGGTGGTCCCGTCCTTCATCGATTCACCTTGAATTAGTCGGTGAGGTCTTCCAACCAGCTTCGGTTTAGGCGTTGATTGATTAAGGCGTGAATTAGTTCATTTGTGTGGTTGGTGTTTCGTTGTTTGCATCCGGTAGCGTGGGGTACTATTATATCCTTGATGAATGGTATGTTGAGGTCTTCATGGAGGGTCTGGTTGAAGACGTACCAAGGTGCGTTTGCTATTATTCTTAATATTTTTGATTGGAATCGCTGTAAGATGTTTAAGTTCAATGGCTTTGCACATCTCCTAAGATCAATGCCATATGTCCATATTGGCTTTAATATGACTTTGTATACAGCTAACATACTTTCTAGAGACAACTGTGATCTTCTGTTCATAAGCCAATTTATCTGCTGAATTGTGAGGGTTAGCTGTTGCTTTTTAGCTTTAATATGTGCTTTCCATGCCAGTTTCTGATCTAAGTGTAATCCCAGGTATTTCACTTCGATTGTGACTGGTATATATTGTTGATTTATTGTTACCCCTAGACAGATGGAGCGTTTGCTTGTAAATGTAATTTGTGCTGATTTTGAGGTAATAACTGCGATTTTCCATTTTGTGAGCAATTCTTCTAGTAAATTATGACGGTTCTGGAGTTTGTTAGATGCAATTATTGGATCTTAGTCTATTGCAAGGATTGCTGCATCGTCTGTAAAAGTACCGACTGTTGATGGTATATCCGCTGTATATATTAGGTATGGCCTAAGTACACTTCCTTATGGTACCTCTGCTCGTATTAGATGGTAGTCAATTTAATCTTTGTTGATTTTGATATCAAAATATCTTTCCGACAAGTATGATTTAAGGATTAGATAAAGCAGGCTTGAAAGCATTTGTTTGTTTTAGTTGATGGCTTCCAGGTTTAGCAATCGTTAAGGTTTGGCCAAATCTCCACTGAGTTGGGTAGTGGCATATATGGAGAATTCTGTTGAAGATTGTGGCTAGTAATACTATGGCTCGTTTCGGTAGGTGCTTTAGTGTTTCCCCAACTATTAAGTCGTGGCCAGGGACTTTGTGGGAGTTGGTGGTGTTTATTTCAGATAGCACTTCACTTGGTGTTATCGATTTTAGTGAAGGTGACACTAAGTGCAGTTATCGCTGTAATACGCCCGTGATTGGTTAAAATTAAAAAACCCAAGCCTTTCTATTGCTTGAAATTTTATGGAGGAAGTTGTCTTTTTAAGAATTTTGACAGTGTGTTAGCAATATTTTGTTTTTCTTGCGCAACCCTTTCAAGCATCCTTTCAACTTTTCATGGCAGTTATGAAAAAATTCACATTTCATAATGGCGAAAGGTTACGAAAAATTTGACTTTTCATAACGAACTTAGATAAAATGAAATTACGAAATGATCATTAAGAAAGATAAAGGATCGGCATTTTGGAAACTATTTCAAAAACGAAATAAGAAAGAATAGGACCAACAACTCTTAATATGGTTAGCAAAAAAATCATAAAAATGCACCTAGTCCAAAACAATTGATTTAGAAGTGTCATGTCCTATCCTCAAGGAATATTCCCTTAAATTCTACCAAAGATAAGTCAAAAAAAATAACAAAGTATTTTTGGTGAGGTTTTATTAAGCTTGTACTTGACGACCTACAGTGGGTTCTCGGCGAACATCAAGCGATTGCAGTGAAGTTGACATTTGTACATTTACATAATTTGCTTAAATATAAAAACAAGTTAATAAGCTGTTAAAAAAATTCCAAAAACTCTTTGTTCTAAACATTATTTTGTTACATTACAAGATGATGTGATAACGTTATAAAGCAAATTCTTAACAAAGTCAGTTCTAAACAAAGCGCACTACAGCCAGGATGATCGGAACGCTGGAAAGCAGTTTGTGTAAGCTGATCATTTTAGCATTTGTAGACTCGAGATTCCTCACATAAATATATTTTCTGATTGTGATGTGAACTTATTACATACACCAACAAACTTTTGTTATAAATGTGAAAATGTGAAATATAAGATTTGCCGCCTTCCTACATTTGTGTTTCGCTATCTGAATGCAGCTTATTTCTTGACTTGTAAACTATTGAATCTATTCAACACCGACTCTACTGCAGCCCTTGAAGGAGATCAGCAGCGCTAGAAATTGGATGTGCTCTCAAAGGTGAACGGCAGTCGTTCACTTGCTTGTTTCCGGTCTTGAATTGTAGGTAAATACTTTCAATGTTAGTTCCAATCGTCATTGTTAAGACGGCCATCTGTAAAGTGATTTTTCGAAATTCAATACTTTTTTAATATTTTAACGGGTAGCTGTGTAGTAAGTAGAATTGGAATCTTTTTGCTGAACAAAATTTAAATTATCGACTTTCTTTATTCACACCTTTAGCCTCTCTCAATTCCACACTCATTATTATAAATAGTTAAATTATTAACTTACTTATTTTTAAATGTATATGTTGTAACTAATTCTAGTTAGAAAAAATTTACCTCTCACGTCTACACAGAAATGGAAAATGAAACAATAATGTTCCTTTGTAGTAAAATTCAAAGTTAAAATCCCCTTTTAATCACAAAGAGATTCAAAATGCAAATTCTTTTTTAGACTATACCACTGCTTAATAAGAGAGCAAATTGAGAAAATGGATAAAACATTAAAATGGTCACAGAATTCTAAGTAACGATTTAGTGTAACGTTATTTATCTAGAAGCACAGATGTCAACCCTCCTAAAATATTTAGTTACAATTTATTGAAGGAAAACAAATTAGGAAATTTCGATGCGAAATTAATTGCTTATTTACGATTAGACCAACGGCGCTTTTGCTCTAAATTTACATTTCGACCCTAATTGTTTTCGAAGTTTAATGAATTGGAGAGAATCGAACTCGAAGTATCTTTATTTTTAAATAATGACGTTCGCTTTTTTATATTCTTTGTTTTTTCAGAGTGCCCATTTATTAGAGTCCGTGTATCAATCGAACTGGACCAATTGTTCGATGTCATACAAATGCAACATGCTTATAATTATGATTAGAACGCATAGTCCAATAAGGATGTACGCCGGGAATTTTTTCGTTTTGTCGCTTGAAACTTTTGGAAAAGTAAGTATATAAATAAATTCGTCGAGAAATAATTTTAATTACCTAAGAATTTTATGAATGAAAACGACGACAATTCAGGAAAGAACGATGTATCAAGTTTCACTTTTGTATTTTTAAAAGTACTCACTACAGGAAAAAATAACGTGTCAAGTATGACTTGAAATTGATGTTAGCTTTAAAATTGGGTTGCTATTCTTTTTTCCTGTGTTATATTGGAAGCGTTATTTTTTCTCGCAGAGTATGTTTTGTAGGTCGACGTTTTCTTTTTAATATAAATTTTATGTCAAGCACAACTTTTGATAACACTTTCATAACCATATACCATTAGATTGTGCTACTTGAAGTTTATGTACGATAGAAGTGCTTTTAGTGCCTATCATAGGATCTGCGTACCTATATTGTTTGATGAAAAGGGTACATAGTAAAATAGCAAGCATTGCATTGTATAGGTTATTGGATATCGCTCCAAATTAACTTCTCGATAAAAAAGCATGATCTGTCATCATTATTAAAATAAATAATGATAGAATATGTAACAAACAAAACTTTATTTTTTGTGTTCCTTAGAAAAATGACACTGTGCAAAATTGAAATTTTCCAATAGCAGCATATGTAGTGAAAAGGGATACCCGTAATACAGTAATAGTAAGAAATTACAAATTGTCTAACCTCCACCTCTTATCTACTATCCATCCTTTAACGCATTTTACTATTATTCAATATGTCCTAACAAGGAGAGAGATAGAGTTGAAGTGGCATCAACAGGTTTCTTTGAATAACTTAAGATTACAAATAGCTCAATTTCTTTGTTTTGAAAACGAAATTTTTCTATGAAGTTTAGCAGGGTCTCCTAGACAGATTATGAACAAACAAGAATCGCTTTTGAAAATGCGACAAGACATTAAATTAAATTAAAGGACTAAAAGAAAGGAATCTCTTTATATAAAATACTTAACTCATTATTTGAAAATGGAAAACTTGCTAATCTAGCACAAAAAAACTACTTTTAACACCCAAAAATATTTGTATTTTCGTAATTATAATATCCTTCAAATAGGAGGCATGACAAAAAATGAAGATTTTGAAATTGGCAATTGCAATGTCTTCCTAAAGTATACCTTTTTCTTGATCTGGTCATCAATTATTATAATATGAAGAAAAAAACAACATCGATAACGATAGTGCTAATGAAGATATAATAACTGCTGTTGAAAACTTCGATACTAATGAAGCCAGTGGCGTGCCAAGCCATATCTAACTTTCTTGTCTTTCAATATATATTTTATAAATATTAAATATTATCCAGTAAAATAAGGATTAAACCTCGGAATGAAAGATACAAAGCTGCAAATTTGCATAGACCTTTGTCTCAACGTTCTAAAGACGGGTTGAAAAGTGTCATAAGATATCGTGTCTGCTAGTCAAGATATCAAAGGTCAAAGGTCACGAAAATCTGTTTTATGCAAATTTCTCGCTTTCCATGCCTCCCATGTCATTGAAGGTTGTTACAAAACCTGTAAAGTATAACCTTCTCTACAAGCTTGGTTTTATGCATTTTTTTATGATTAACCATTTTTGGGATAGAGTCCAGAGAGTGGGAAGCGCGCATCCGTTTATAGGTTAACCTATATAAACTGCGGAGTCAGATGCGTAGTACACTTTACGAAATTAAATTATATAATGAAATATATTATTGTTTGAGGTGGAATGCAAGGCGGGTTTTTTTTAACATGGTATCCTCGATAGGCCTAATCCATGTTGTACTGATGTAATGCAATACACAACCTCCTAGTGAACAGTATTAGAAGCTACTCGGTTCACCTCTGAATACCATCACCAGTAGACATGCGTCTCAAGATTTCTCATCTTCGTTGTCGTCCTCTTCTTCTGGTCACACAAATTCAATTTCCGGATCCTTATCGCCATCCTCGTTTTCCGTCACATTGGATTCTAAAACCTCAAGGCTCTCAGAAACAAATTTATCTTTTGTATCAAAATTATTTAATTTTGATGAGGTATTGAAACACGCTTGTCCATGACACTGACCACAAACTGTGGAGCACTGCAACCAAACTTTCCTACATTTACAGTTTACGCCACAACCTTTGTTAAAATTGCAGAAGATTCTATTCAATAGTTCGTCCGGTGCTGGTGGCAATAATGTTGCTGTCGGTTTCAGAATTTCGTTCTCTAAATTCCACTCCCAGTTTTCAGGATGTAAATCCTACCCTAACCAGTCTGGATCTGGAAGTAGACCCGATAGATATGCTGACGAGCTGCTGCACTTGTAGATGGAAGAGATGACAATTCCACTGGTCTGTTGCGTCTTGTTGAATTGATGAATTGTGTGTGCCTAAAATTGTCAACACAGTGTTCTGATGTTGAAGCATTATACATTGCTAAAAGAACACGTATTCCATTTTAAAATAATGTATTTGGAGGGCATTTTCCAGTTGGAATAATTGAGCTGACTGGTACAAATCGGGGTTTTTTCTCGAACATTTTTATAAGTTGCAGTTTTCCTTTGTTAAACAGGGCAAATGTTGTGTCGCATTCACTGATGCATCCGCATTACATATATTGATCTTAAAATATTTAATTTCAATAACAGTTTGTTAACTTTAATAATGTCAATAATAATATTTTATTATATAACTAACTGCGTAAAGTGTACTACGCATCTGGCTCCGCAGTTTACATAGCGTTAACCTATAAACGGATGCGCGCTTCTCACTCTCCGCGTTCTATCTCAAAAATAACTAATCATACAGAAAGATGAATGGAACCAATCCTGTAGAGAATCATATGCTCTACAAGGTTTGTAAGAACTTCCATTGACATACGAGCCCAAGGAACCGAGATATTTGTAAAAAACCAATTTTCGTGACCTTTGACCTTTGATATCTTGACTAGCGGACATGATATCTTAAGACACTTTTCAGTTCATCTTTAGAAGGTTGAGGCAAAGGTCTATGCAAATTTTTAGCTTTGTATCTTTCATTCCGAGGTTTGGCCTTAATTTCGCCTTATTTTACTGGACTATAATTCGTGACGGTTAGTGAAGTCGGTCTGTCCTTAGTTTGTCTGCCTTGTGTTTTGAAATTTAACGTGCTCTTCTTGTGCTTTTATGAATTTTATTATTATTGTGTTTTTGTAAATTTTATTATTGTTGTGTTTTATCAAGTTGATGAATAACAGTTGCCATGGGTTATAAAGTTTGCATTATTTCCAAAGCTACCTCAAAAGATCCAAATTTAAACCTTCACAGATAAGTTTTCATTTATAACCTTGACGTTCATTTTAAGAAATTTATTAACGAACAAGAATGTATTTAAAATACTTTTTCCGCCCTTATAACGTCCCAAGGGCTGTAATGAATCATTATATCCCTGTTTAAAACAAAGATGAATTTAGTTTACGGGCGAAAAAATGTTGTACGTCCCACGGGAATAAGAAACATTACAGTCTTCACGTTGACTGCAACAATATTAATGTCAAAAGTTGACAATTATAAACAGTTGCAATAAATTTGACGCATCGATGTTGTAAAGCATTTAAATTTGCCTCCAACTATTCACAAATCAGATCTTTGGCTCCCTTTAGAAAGAGAAAGACATGAAACAGCATTTTGATATGCATGCATTAGAAAAAGATGAGCAGAGGTCAATATGTCTGAGTACTTTCCATACATGTTTGCACAGAATGTTTAAGGCATCTCAGCATCTAACCCCTATCCATATCTCTGAATCGGACAAGTGTGGATCTTCCTACACCGACGCCTGCCAAGGGCTCCGGTTACCTAATTCACTCCCACTACTCACAGTTTCCTTTTTCTTTGGTTTTTGTTTGTTTTATCGTGTGCATTTGGACACGTTCTTTTAGTTCTTTTTCAGTAATAATATGTAAATTTTGTAATAACATATTTTGATACCTTAACTTGAAAAATTTTACATTGGCAGTTTTACATCTTCATAAGGTGCCAGAAGACCTTTACAAAGTACCAAGAGTAAGATTTTTATAGCAGCCAATTAAAAAGGACAACTTACGATTATCGTAATTCACAAAAATATGGAAATATTTTAAGATTTAAGCAAAAAAAAATTTTAAAAAGCATCTTAATTACCCTTTATTGAAAAATCAATTGCTTTATAATTTCGGGATTGTGTGCAATGTTTTTAAAATTCTTTTTTTTTGGCATTCCTAATCTGCAACATCTAGCCTAGGAATTATGAAATATGTCAATGCACCTTATTTAAAAGCTTTATAAATCGAACTATAAATGTGCAGTTAATAAACTATTTTATAAATATGCTGATAATATCTCAAGTATCTTTCTTAACAAACTCCGTTTCTGACAACTCCCAAAATAGGTATCCTATTTTCTACAACAGCAAAGAAAATTAAAAAAAAATATTATACAATCAACTTTTTGCAAATAAATTGAATATCGATTCCACTGTAAGAATAAGGAAAGGTATGAAAGAGAAAGAGAGATTTTCTACTGCAGTCAGAAATTAAATACTATTTACGTGATAACGGTATGTATCCTTATTACCAATAATGTACTTTGCAAAGACATGCTATTTCTGAGAAAGTTTTAGAGTACCTGGTCTATTGTCAGCCAAAGGGTTACTTATTAAAAAAGGGTTTTTCTTTTTCTAAGAATACACAGTAGATATGGCACTAGAGTAAAGTCTAAATAACAATTACACCTCTAGTTTAAATTTTGTCTTCTGTGCGTTCGGTTGTGTAATAGAGACGTTATTTAATTTTGATTTTTGGCTTGTTTTTGGATTTTGATTTTGGATTGCGGTTATGTTTCTTTGGTTTCTGATATCGATTGCGATTTTTTGCATCTTCCTCTTCTGTATCATTTAGCGATATCGAATTTTTTTTGAGAAGCGTGCTATTTAACATGCCTAGTACATACAGTGTCACAGAAAAACGTGGAAAGGCGTCGGTTTTGAAAAGACTACGTTGTAAAAGAGAAAAATTAAAATATAAACAACAAATCAAAATCTATTTAATGAAATTAAAAAACAATACAATTTTTCCCTGAAGCATATTCCATGTGTGCTCCATAGGATTTGAATCTAGACAATGAGCAGGTCATGATAACACGCTGATATTGTATTGAGTTTTTAAAGATATTTCTAGACTTTTGCCATGTGTATACCTAGTTGCTATATTATTACGTTGCAAGTCTGAGTTTGTAATTTATGGAACAGAAAAAACGAAAATTCTTGCTAACAACATTTGGGGAGTGGTTTAATATCATTGTACTATAGTAACTGTTCACATTAGTTTTTAAATTACTAACCTTGTTAGTTATTATTTGTTCTTTTATTTAGCACAAAATAAATAATAATACATTTCTCGTTACTTTTGTTTGAAAACTTATTCTACGGAAGTAACATAATACTTTCTATGCTTGTTTCGTAAATTTTATTACAATCTGTTTTTCTAGATTTTAATGTAAGTTTTAAAAAAATTAAAAATTTTATAATTTATAAGCCACAGTAGTGGTATACGAATACACGAGTGTTTTATATGGCTTATTCTCAACAATAAACTCGTGACGTTACTGTCCCTTCAGTCATATTCCCGCCTGTCTTGGCCTGTCCGTGATCTAACTCAGAAAATTGATTTAAAATTGTATCTAGTTGACACACTACTACATCTGATAAATTTATTTCAAATGCAAATACATCATTGATGCCTTTGTTAGGACTTTCCAACAGATTTTGGCACCATTTGATAAATTCTTTTATACTGTCTTGAAAGTAAATACAAGTTTATTGTTCAGAAATGAGTCACATTTAAATCCGCCCCTAAACCGGTAAACCTGATTTAACCAAGCTGGTCCACTTTAATGTACATCTACGTCGTGTACTACCGGTAGGAACAATTTATTTGAAATACAGGTGTATAATGGGTGTCTTATGTGTTTGTTAGGAATTTTAGAACAGGTTCTGGCACCATTTATTATCTTTTGAAAAGGTTACTAGTTAGAGAATGTTGCTATTTTTATAGTGTGTTTCTTAAAGCCCAGGTTACATTATCAAGTAATTTGATCAAACTTGACTATCAGTCTAGAATGATAACGTCAAAAATGACAAACTCAAGTTTGTACCAAACTGGGTGGTCACGCTGTAATACGTACATAATTTGTTCAAACTGTGAGGTTAAGATAACTGTGTTTACAAAACAAAGGTGTAATTTGTATCATTTTGTGAAGTTAGGGCATTGATATTAACTGACTGATGGATTTAGAAACGCCTCAAAAATTTGACCAAGCTAAAGATATGACGTCATTGTTTCAGACAGACAGTCAAGTGTTATCGAACTGACTGATAGTGTGGCTTAGGTTTAAGTTAAGGGGGAGCATGTTGTATGATGTTAAACCATGTGATTTTGCATGTAAATAAAAAAATCTAATTTTGTCAGAATGTTCCAAACACATTTCTAATAGTGTTTGGAATAATTTTAATATAACCAATTGAAACTTTAAAAAAAATTGAAGAAGAATGAAACAAATTTTGTTTCTATTTACAACCCCCTTAAATTATGGAACATACTAGGCTTGACGTACAATAGTAGATATAAATGCACATTGTATAGTTTACGACTGAACATTGTGACCAATGACTAAACTCTTAAAAATTAAAAATAAAATGTTCCAGATTTCAAGCATGGAAAGAAAAAATAATAGAAGGGAAATTAACACCCTCAACTTTAAGAAGAAAATAGTAAGTGATACTGGTAGTGATCTTACCGACGTTGCAGTAACTGAACCTGAAGCATCGAGCTTTCAAAACTATAAAAATACCAGTACATCAGATGCATTAGCACTACTCAATCAGTAAACTCAAAAACCTCAGGTGGTGTTGATTTTAATACTGATATTTCTAATTATGTAAACTGTAACGTTAGTAAAAAAAATGATATATTACAAAATATATAGAGCCCGGATCCTAATTTTAAATTTCCATCAAGTGGGAAATGAAATTTAAAATTTACTTTCATTAGTTTAATCGATGGAAATGGTTGGCTTACTCTAAAAAAAAATGATGGTGTTTATTGCAAGTTCTGTGTTATTTTCGCTACGAAAACGGCAGGGACTGGAGCACATCAAGTTCTTGGAAAATTAGTCAAAAAAATTCAGAAACTGGAAAAAGAAGCAAGATCCAATACATTACCAACTCGATTTCGCCTCAAAACAGAATTGAACAAAACAAAAAAAGAATTTCATCTATTATAGATATCATAAGTGTATGTGGACGTCAGTGTATTTCTTTAAGAGGGCATCGAGATTCTAGCCCTATAGATTCTGATATGGATCCAATAGAAAATGACGGAATTTTTAAAGCGATATTAAGGTTAAAATTAAGATCTGGAGATGAAATCCTCAAACTTCACTTGGAGTCCATGTCCAAAACAGCTACATATCTGAATGCTAAGACTCAAAATGAAATAATTAATGCATGCGGAGATATTATAACTAATAAAATATTTAACAAGATTAATGAGGCGAAGTTTTTCTCTACCCTAGCTGACGAACCAACAGATATTTTCCGTGTTGAACAGTTTTCTTTCTTCTTTCAAGTACTACGAAAATTGAAGAGAACTTTTTGAAGTTTGTCTCTGTTACAAATTTAACCGGTCAAAGCTTAACCAATGTTCTAATTACTACATTAGAAGGTCTAAATATTGACTTCAACTTTATGGTAGGACAAGGGTATGATGGCGCCTTTTCCATGAGCAGAGAATTTCATGGGGTGGAAGCCTATATTCGCACAAAATATAGTTTTGCAATTTATGTTTATTGTGCATCTCACTCTGTAAATTTGGCAACTTTGATGCGTGCATAGTACCGCAAGTACGAAATAGTATGGCAATTTTATCAAAATTGTGCAGATTGTCTAGAACTCCAAAAAAAAACTAAATGTATTTCCCACAGAAATTAAAAAAGTCAATTCAAACTCGAAAAAACAAAACTTAAAACAACTATGTCATATCAGATGATACAAGAGACACAACTCAATATTGTTTTTTTTGGGGAATGCAAGAACTAAGAAATTAAATTGGTAAGAATGGTAAGAAAAAGTTTCTAAATGCCATTCTGAATCGAATGAAACCTCGATCATAATTTTTGGTAAAGTTAGGCAAAAAATGGCCAAAATGAAACTTGTGAACCACACTAGGAGTCGTTTGAGATCGTTTTGGAAGAGGTAAAACTGTGGTATACAGTTTGGAAAAAAAAATAATAAAGCACCTAATACTGCAATGAATGCATTGGTATTTTTATTACAGAATAATACGAAACTTTTTTCATGTGCTGAAGCACTTCTGAAAATCTTCGTTACAATACCTGTAACTACGGCATTTAATGAACGGACATTTTCGACCCTAAGACGTTTGAAAACGTATTTGAAGAATATTACAAGAGAAGACACGTTAAATGGCCTAACTCTTTCCAATATACTCGTAGGTTAATGTCGACGACGTCATAAATTTGTTTTCAAAACAGAGAAATAGAAGGCTAGAATTTTCTTTAACTTTTCTTGAATTTTTTTATGATTTTTATTTTTAAGTACCTATTATTGCTCATCTACCTGGTATTATTCCCCCCCCTCCAAGAAAATTCTAAGATTCTGTGAACTTCAAATTAAAGCAATATTACGCATTATTAGATGATGATGATGTGTACAATCACCGCGTAGCGCTTTTGTTTATATACATACACTGTGTTCATTTTAAGAGTGTCCACCTTTAATATCTTGTAAACAAATGGAGATATCGAATAAGAAAAAAACACGTTCATTTATTTATGGTCGCTGTGTTCGCTCGCACATAACCTCAAGATCTTAAATCGCACTTTACCACTTATGATACGTCGTTGGAAAAGGAATAACAATAGGAATCGTTTGGTGAAAACAAAATTGAAATCGGCCTAAAATATCAAAGATTACAGCACAAAATGTCTCGTTTCAGTGATGAGTTTAAATCATATTAGTTGAGTAAATAGACGCATTTTAATTGTTTTGGTACTTATTTCGGATATGAAACAAATGAATGTAAACTCCTTAATTGAATAATTAGTATCAATAGAAAGTCAAAACAATAGACAACAAACAACAGAAAATGGACAATCTTTTAAAAGAAATACCTAACCTAGCGACTCACATTAGCAGATCAATTCACACTATTTCACTCTAAATAGATGTAGTGGCAGTTAGTCTTCACTCAGAACTATTACTAAGACAATGAATTGGTCACCTCGATTCAACGTTACTATACAATACGTCTCACTATATAACAAATTCTCGATTTTTTCAATATGTACTGTAAATGAAAAACAAATGCAACTTTACATGTTCTGACATTGCATAAGTTAAATTGAACTGTGGTGAGTTCCTACTTTTAGGTATTGTTTTCAAAAATTACTTATTTCGTGTTGTACATTCACTTTTAGTTTTACCTTCTATTGACAGTTCAATTTATAATAATCAATTAGAAATGCATATGTTCATGTGTTTTGCATTCGAAATAATCACCAAAACATATGAAATAGGCTTCTTTACTTAGTTAACGCAATTTAAATTCTTAACTAAAATGAAACATTTTGTGCTATAACTTTTGATTAAGTAGACCGATCTAAATTTTGTTTTCAATAAGAGATTGCTGTTGTCATTCCCTTTCTAACAATGTATCGCAAATGTTGAAGTGCCATTTAAGATTTTGAGGTTATGGGTTGTAATGTTATTTTAAAATTCGCACTAAATCCGCCCCTGTTTTTCAATTTCGTTCGGATATTTGTTTTCTTGACGCGCAATATTTAAATTGTTTCATTAAACGAATGTTTGTTATAAAGTTATTTTAAAGAATTAATATTTTTGTGGTCTCGACACCTACACTCCAGTAGACGTGTCTTTCGTTGATTTCCAATATCAAATTCGCAGAATCATTAGTTGCAATATTGCAGTCGCACAGTCTCGGGGAAGTCAAATTTAAACTAGCGAATCTACAAGTAAAATTTTTCATTGTCGCATAAAGAGTATTAATGTCTTAATCAGTTACGGTGTATATCCGACTTTTTAACCTCACTTCCGTAAGTACGAACTGCGTAACAAAAAACGCAGAGGTTAGGCAATACGTGGATAGCTGTTGACTTGAACCAACGTGTGGTAATTTTCGACGTTTACCTCTACATCCCCTAATTGGATTCAAACCAAATTAAGTGAAGCGACCCTCTTAGAAAAAAAAGAGATGGGACTGGAGAAATCGTAATTTCTTCGTGTCAGAGACGCGCAATAGTCGCGGAAGAAAGTGGTTTGTTTACCAACAGCAAGGTTTATAAATTTCGTTATCGTGGGGAATTTATAACCCAAATATAATTACGCTGGTGTCCTCCAGGAAGCAGAAATTGTCGAGGGTAGGAACGCAACCATTTTGGCCCCGTTGGTGTAGCATCTGTTTGTATACTACATTTTGGAAGCTCCGCAAAATGTTAATAGTGCTTGAGACTCAGTGATTTTCGTTTATAAAATTGTGTGTAAACGCCTGGATTTTGTTCTTATGCTTTTTTGTGATTAACGTAAACTAAGTGGTTGTTCTTCAAAATTAAAGTTTTCTCAATTATTGGATCTAGCTGCCTTTCGTCGGAAAACAGAGGTCTGCACATACCTTCTGGAAGAAAGAATTCCTGTATGAGTAAGAAAGAAAACCTGCTATGTTTTATTATATGAATTTTAATGTTTAAAGACTAGGAGAACGTCGAACTTTGGGAAATATTTTATACGAGAACATTGCTTAGACAGGATCAGTTTCGTATTGTTTTATTGAATCATAATTTTTACAAGTAACTTTTTAACTAATTTGTAACAGGAACGTTCCCAGGTTAGCTGATGTTTGATAAATTGTTGCAACAAAATTACTAACTTGGCAATCATTTCTTTGTTCTTAAATGTAAAGTTTAGTTGTCAATATTTAACAATTTATGGTCAAGTTTACCTTAGTCGGGTTAATTAATATTTATTTTAAAATTTTAACGCAACAGAATCATTTCGCTTTGTTTATTGTAATAATTTGTTTTTCTTATAGTTTGTTTCTGTTTTTATTATTTTATCGACTCTTTCTCCAAACAGAAATTAATTTATGCCTCTTATTGATATTCTTTTGTAGTGTTATTTTGTTATTGTTTTTGTATTTTTGTTTGTGTGTGTTTGACTCATTTTTTTTATTATCATTATTGTTTTAATAAATGTAAGCAAGGTCGACTTCTTGTATTTTTTTTGTTTTTGTAAGTGGATCTCTGGTCCAGGCGAAGCAGCTTAATTTCATTATTTTGTTCTTTTGGCTATCAAAAAGCACGTAGTGTATATTCCAAATTTCAATTATAGACTAGATATCTTTGCTCAAGAAAGAAGTAAATATTGAATTGGCATTTCTCTTTTGTATCGTTTTAAAAGAAGGAAGTCTTCAGAGGACTTCCTTAGCAAAATTAAGTAAGACAAATCAAGTGCTTATACAGTGTTTATTTTGTGTATTGAGTCTCATTGGTGAAACGTCAGAGCGAGTTTTAATAGAGCTTCCACGAGGTAAGTTCCACACAGGGTGAGGTTTCGTAAGAGGCTTATATACAGGGTGTCGGATTCACGAGTAGTTGCGTGACCGACCATCAGAACCCTTCGATCTACGACTGCTGGCGCCCTCTTTTACGACCCTCTATTAGTTTAATAAGAGTTTTGGAAAACGGTGAGCTTCTCTTTGTGAGAGATTAGCCAAGTTTATTTGAGAATCCACCCCATCTGCGGCATGAGCTACGGGATTTAACATCTACCATTGGTCTGGACGTTGTGCATACTTTTGAGCATTTTCCCGTTACAGGGTGCGAGAGCGAACACAACGACGTCTATGAATCAGTTAATTCTGCATTCTAATGTCCTCCTCCGTAAATAGATTGACGTGTTTTTGTTTATTTCAATAACTTCAGTTGTTTAGAGGAAATTAAGGGTGCACACTTTTAAAAAGAACACAGTGTATACAATCACAAATTATAAAAGGTAAAGCTATTAATCAAAAACAAACTCAAAGTGTTGATTATTTTAAACCAAAATCTGGAATATGGTAGATATAGAAATAAATATTACGTATAGTAAGGTATAATGTGTGTTATGTGTATTCTATTCTAAATTCTTTTTTGTAAAACGAAAGTTAAAATGATAATTTTTGTTTTTCCTTCCCTTATTCGGTCACCTTTCATTGTCGACATTTTTTGAGATCTCGTGGGTGTCCGATATAGAGAGGTTTTACTGTACCGTTGTTTAAATTTAATAAAACTTTTAGATTTGCATTTCGTTTTCCATTTAGTAAGATGCAAAAGTGGCAGGTATTGTGCGATTTTCGAAAATAAAATTTTCTAAGCTAAAAACTAATAGATACACCTGCTAAAAATTTATACCTGCAATTTCAATTTAAATTCAATTTATATCAAATTTCTTTGAATATTAAGTTTATTCAGATATTTTCACGAAAGGTTTTTCAAAATTTGTTGTTACCTGTACCTTATGTTTTCCTCTATTTTTTTTCCAGAGAAAAGCATTGTGTAGGTACACAATCTGATTATTTTTTTCCAAATACAGAGGAGGGATTTACTAGAAGCACTCAAGATTCTTTCTTCTGTTTCGTATAGCGAACATTAAAGGATTGTTTAGGATTTTAAATATTATGTATTATATTTGTTTTCAGATACTTCGTTCTTCTTGGTCTTACTTTGCGGTACTGCAGCAAGTTCATAGCAAGTAAAAGAAGAAGAACCCTTGTGCACAAACATTTTGCAACAAATCAGACGCTTTGCAGTATCATAATAAACAAGCAATTGCAGAGGAATAGCATTTTTGAAAACCTATAAACTACACTGTGAACTACAAACTACAAATTTCAGAATGTTTCTAACAAACTTTTAGTTAGCACAGTATTTTTAAAAATTTTACATATTTCCATTTTCATTGTACAAAATGTAGGTTAGTAAAAGAAAATAAAATACAAATTGAACAACAAAAGCTTTCTATTCGATTAGTTTTCTAAAATAACCTTTGGACATATTGTTATTGTTATGTGTAAAAATATAACGGAAGCTCTTGCGAATAAAGCTTCCAAACGGTACGGTTTTTAGGTAGACAATAAATTATTTCAAAAGCGACAGGAATAAAATGAAGATAAAAACCTAATAACCTACTTCTAACACGTAACAATATAAAATGCACCGTTTTCTTCTGAATGTACTCCGCAAATTGAACAAAACATTTACAAATAAGCAAGTATAAAAAGTTCAGTCAAGTAAATAACGTTTATCTTTCACCAATTCTTTTATTCGAATCTCAATTTATTTGAGTGTCAACTGTAGAAATCACAGGAAATTCTTTTGTATTCGTTTTGTTGGTGTTTTAGAGAGACTCCTGATTTATTATGCAGGTGCGATGTAATACACATCCAAATAAATGCGAGTACTTTACAAAAAGGCAAAAAAGTTTAAAAAAACAAATCAAATCAAATTTTGCGTTAGGAAAAAAGCTACTTTAGAATTCAGCGTACGAAGTTAATACCTCTATAAACTTGTTATGGTATTAGGTAGCATTAAAGATTTTCTCTTTCATACCATTTTTCTAAATAATTTAACTCGACTCTTAGAATGAACCTAAATAAATGATTTAATAGAGATTTTCAAAGAAGATATATTTCCATAAAACGCAAATGTGATTGAATTTTAAAAGATATCGTAAGTAAAAGAAAGTTTATTCAATATGTGACTTCATATTGATTTTATACGTAAGTACGTTTCCTCAAACGTGCTGTCAAATCGGCTTAAAGAAACTTATTTGAAGCTTACAGAAGACATTTAAGGTGTCTAGGGCATTGAAAAAATATTTGGTAGGTTTCGTCTCAATTGTGTTTAAGGCAAGTTCAAGTGATGATGATAAGCCAACTGAAAGAATCTAAGAACCTTTGTATGCTTTCATTCAAATTACAGTTGCATTGATTCGTGTTAAACGGCTACTCACAAAATTCACGCAGCGACGAAAAGAATTTTTTAAAGGAAACTATCTGCATGACAAAGCGTTTGAACTCTAGAATCATAAGATAATTTACCTACAGATAAAACACGAATTAAAGTTTATTCCATGTACCCAAAGTTCTTGAGAGAGGAGATTTTGCCCAACAAGTGAACATGAAGATATACAACTGCATTTCAAAAATGTGTTTTATTACAAGAAGGGACATATACAGTACTCGATGGATCAAGTTGTATACATTGAACAATTCTTTCATATCTAAGTTAATCAAATCCATTAAGGTGGTTTAACAAAAAATATATGGAAACAAAAGGCTTCTTGATGCAGGTGTACATCTCTGCACGCCTCTTTTGACATATTAGAGATGCATCTGATAGCATTTGGTATGAATCCGAGTAAAATTAAAACACAGAAAAGCCGAGATTTAAAAATGATAAAGTCACACAAGCCACCAAAAATGTTTCTAAAGAGTGATGTAAGTTTGCTTACTTTATGGATTTGCTTCTAAGGGTCATTCTCTAGAAAAGTGGCCAAATGCTGTAACTTGGATACAAAATCCTTAAATGAATCAGTATTAATTTCATAAAACATTGTAAATAGCAAATAAAATTTTAGTTAATTTTCTTTATATTTTTTCAATAAAAATATCGCAAAGCGTCACCTCCATGGATTGTAACCAACAGCTTCTGCTAGTAAAGAATTAGTTGTAATGTATAAAGATATAATGAAAATATATTTCACAATTAATGTTTTAGTTTCTAAAGATTATAAACTTCGACTACTGAACAAGTTTTACTTGTCATAAGTATGATCTGCTTGATAATATTTAGTTTTTATATGTAACCACTTGAGCCATCACCTCCGTGGACTTCCCAAAATATTAAAAAATCCCTTCAGATGTCACTCCTATCGGCCCTGCCCGCTCACATTTAGATTAATACCCGTCTGTCAGGTGTAGTTGAGAAATCAAACGTGTAAGTTTTTGCCGCAGAATCGTTAAATTAGTGAAATATAATAGCATTCGCGGTAAATATTTTTATTAACAGTCAACTCCATGTGCTTTGAAATAAATATAATATCTTGTTTTTCATTAATGTTGATCGAGAAATGTGAGAGAAACTGCATCTTCTTCTTAATTTCCCGAATATTCGAGGTTAGGTTTAGTATACGACACAGTAATGTTTTATTCTTCTCCTAGATCGAGAGTTGAAGAACTAACAAAAGGACAGAACATAAACAAAGAAATAAAGCAACGGTTAATCTTTGAATAAGTATTAAAAACCCAACTTCAACATAATTCTGAAACTTTAGGAGGAAGTACTAAGAAAAAGCAACAATTTATAAAATTTATCACCGGATCAGTTTTAAAAAAATACCGTTTGAAAGATGAAATGTCGAAATCTTTTGGATCAAAGAGAATATTTAGGAGAAATCTATCAAAAACACCACACAAAGCTACAGTCGTGTCAGATCTGAAAAATACTGTAACTAAATTTTATGAGAGAGATGAGAATAGTCGAATGTGCCCTGGCAAAAAAGATACTATTACATTACATAAACATAAAAAACAAAGACGGTATCTTACAGATTCTTTAAAAACTATCTACAATAGATTTGTTATCGAATATTCTGGAAGCCTGCAAATTAGTTACGCAACGTTCTGCAAACTGAGGCCTTTTTGGGTAATAATTCCATGTGCTCACAAGAGAGAAACTTGTCTGTGTATTGTCCACGAAAATATGCATTTAGTTATAACCAAAATGCAACTGTTGCAAATCATAAATCAAAAGAGCCCTGATGAATTGATTAAAATCATATGTTGTGAACCGATGAGAGAAAACTGCATGGAAAGGAAATGTATCATTTGTAAGGACAAAGACCTACAATTCAATATGTTCGAACAAAATAAATGTTCATCGTATAAAAAATGGATAATGAAAAACTTTATTGTTAATATAAAAGGAACTGAAAAGTATTGTAAAAGAATTGTAAAAGACGAAGTTAAGTGCTCAAAGGGCGATCTAGTAAAACATTTGCAAAAGGCATTACCACAATATATGGTCCACGTTTCTAATATAAAGCATCAGTATAAAACTATTTGTGGATTAAAGGAAAACTTGAACCATGAGGTCGAATGCTTCATACATGTTGATTTTTCTGAAAACTACACCTGCAAGTATTTCCGTGAAGTGCAGAGTGCTCATTTTGTTGGTGCAAAACTCCAGATTTCTATGCACACTGTAATATGGTACTATAAAGAAAACAATGAGATTCTATCAAACCCACTCTGCAGTTTTTCAGAAAATCTGCGCCATGATCCACCAGCTATTATGGCTCACTTAGATCCTTTGCTTCAAACGATCAAAGAAAAAATGCCGTATTTAAAAAGAATTCATTTTTGCACTGATGGGCCTAGTACTCAATATAGGAATAAAAGTATGTTCCAACTAATTGGCACAGAGTTGGCAAACATATTAGGGATAGAAGAAATTTCATGGAACTATTTTGAGAGTGGACACGGCAAAGGTGCTGTAGATGGGGTAGGTGGCTGTTTAAAATGAACGGCAGATAGATTGGTAGCTTGCGGGTATGATATTCAAATTTTTGTTTCTCTCATTTCCCACCTAAAAGATGCCTGTCCTGGAATTCACATTGAAACCGTAGTTAAAGAAGATTTCACAAAATTTGATAATGCCTTACCTTCTAGTTTGAAACCTTTTAAAAGAATGATAAAAGTCCATCAAGTATGTTGGGCTGATAAAACACCAAAATCTTTGTCAATACGACGGCTAAGTTGTGGTGAATGTTCCTCGACAAAGAATGCAAACACTATGGACTGGGAAATTATGAGATTTTACGTAATAGTGTAGAAAAGCTGAATTATAGTGACGTATATTCTAACTCAGATGCTGAAAATAAGAGTTGTAGCACTGAAAAAAACAACACTTTTATTATAGATTTAGAAGATTGCCACAAGCAAGGCTTTATTGTGGTTGAGTGGCCAAAGAACTCTAAAATTTATTATATTGGCCAAATACAAGATTACAACAAAAGACGTCGTCATTATTAGTAAATTTCATGAAAAGGATCCCATCTCTAAAAAATAATTCGCTTTTCACTTGGCCTGAAGATTGGGATCAAGAGAGAGTAGACTTGGACATGATACTGACTATTATAAAACCACTTCAATTTTTGAGAAGGTGGCGTTATGTTTTGGATGACCAGGAGATTTTAAGAAGTATTACTTTAAAATAAAATGGTAATAGAAAGGGTTCCACTACTTCTACATTATTATATTAAATTTATTTTATTTTTAGGAATATAAGAAGAGTCTTAAAATATATTCAAAGCAATTTTTGTTTGTCCAAGGGAATGGTGCCTTAAAAAAGTTTTAGTTTTGTTTCAGAAGGTAAATTGTAATATGATTTTTTTTATAATTTCCAACGGTCTTTATTTTTAGAAATATTCAGTTATAACTGTGGATGATTAATCACCATACAACTCCGCGGAATCTACTTTTGGTTTATTTTAAATAAATATGAAAATAATAATTTTAATTTTTGGTTTTTGTGAGATAAGTTTTATTTGTTCTCTGTTCTTTCGATTTTTGAATTAAAATTAACATATTTAAGCATTTGGTTTTTTCTAAAATCCCAGAAGCAATTGGCCACTTTTTCAGAGAAAGACCCATAAATGTCTTCCTAGTCTACTGACTTAATTTCTAATATAACAAAATTACACTGACGGAGTGTAGGCACAAAGTCACCATACCACTGATCACATCCGAAACATAGTATTTACAGGAGGCCTAAAGCCTAGAGGTCAAATAAAACAAGATAGGAATACTACTATTGTTTTCGGATTAAAAACTCAAGCTCCATACATGCTTAGAAGCTATTTATAATGACTGTAAAAACGAGAGATCTACGTGTTTTATACCGTAGTCAAGGTACATACCAGCATTCTACACTTCTTAAAATACATTATTTTCTTCCGTCACTTTAATAAACATTAAGGCGTAAATCATTCTTTTGTAAGTTTTACAGCTTTACCTCTTAATCCGCAAACGAACAATTGATCTAGTTTCTACTAAATATTACAACATTCACAGACGGAAAGAAAAATACTTTTAACATAGGGCTTTCTAACAGCAGAACCATTACTAAATGGAAAAGTCAGTCTGGGAATCCGCTTTTACATCGTCTATAAAAGGCCATCTCAAATCTAAAGATATTCGGATCATTGATCTCAACCGCAAAGTCCCACTGGATACACTGAGCAGTTACGCAAGATACCAACCAAGAAGCCGTTAAACGTAAATTTAAATTCCCTCCTGTTGTATACCTAGAAAATGCTATTTACTTTACACGGAACTGAAGGATATATTTGAAAAAATTGCGTTAGCTCTCCATTAAAATCCGTAGCACTAATCCCCACCTAAAAGCTCCCTCTGCAATAACACCAACACACAGCGTCAAGACCAGTTTCTGTTGTTTCCTTTCTTTGCTTCAGCTACACTGCAGAGGAGACAATTTTCACCAACTTTTCCTGATCATCACTGTTAAATTATTCCTCCTCTTCTATAAAATAACTAAATTACTACTTCGCGTATCAAGCTCCGCCACTGGATGTCTTTCGGCGTACACAACTATAAACTACTGGTACTTCGACAGTCGGACGATCTAGCATTATCAATTCCACCGTGGCCACAAGCTCATTAAGTCATCACACTATCCATCAGCATGCTTCGTACTTTCGTTTTTTAGTTTATAACTGTCGGTCACTTCACTTTCTAAATTAACTTTGATGACTAAAAAAATTTCTTCTAAACAGTAGGCCGCCTCAGGCAGGTTTTCAACGTTTATTTACTTAGTTACTAACATTCGACGAGTCAGTCCGAGTCACTCAAATCAGATCAGACTAAATCTCCAGCCAGACTTACTATCTCCTCAAAAATAATGAAGATTTACCAAGTCAACTCTCTTTCTTTCTAATCCTATTTGAAACAAAATAACTTGACTTATTTCTTACGCCTGTAAACAATAAAGGAACAAAAGCAACAATAAAATAAAACAACTAAAACAATAAATAAATAAAATGATCAAACACACAAGATAGAAAAATAAATTTTAACAAAGAGTAAGTTACTTAGGTACTACTTAATCGATGCCCTTCTACGGCTTAATGCAGTGGTTATCATTTAGGTCATCTTTCTCCAAGCTTTCCTATTTTGGCTTCGCTTCATGCTATCCCGATTTTGTCTAAGCCTGCTTGTACCATTTGGTTCCATTGTTTTTTGACCTTCCTCTGTTTTTTTACTCTTTATTTTTCCATCCCATATTTTTTTGGAAATCTCTTCTTGCTCATTCTCCATTAATGTCCTGCCCAATTAATTTCTTGCTCGTTTATTTTGTTACTAAGAGCTGGTAGTTTCAGTTTTTTAACTTTATAACTTTGTATTCTCTCACGTCTTGTAGCTTCTTTTATATTAGCTCAAAAGAATTTCATTTCGTTTATCTGGATTCTCTAAGATATCTTATTTGTTAGGACCCAGCTCTCATAACCATATGTGGGAGTTGTTGTTATATAGTTATCTGTAATCTTGTCTTCCTAGAAATTACCATTTTTGATACCAATGTATTTTTTAATCTTCCAAAAGTCTCAGACTTCATTTTCGTCTTCATGTTAATTAATTATTACTCCAATATATTTGAATGAAGTTACTTGTTCCGCTGTTTCACTGTTAATAGGCATACCTATTGATCTTTCGCTGTTCTCTAGCAATTATCATAACTTTAGGTTTCTGAATTATAAACATATCTTTTTCTTTTGCGTTCTTTTATTAATAATGATATCTAGATTTTTCTGAAATTCTTCCGCATTTCCAAGTATTCACGCAAAATGTTGAGTACCCGTTTGGTTGAGATGCTCACAGCCTCAGCTATATCGTACTTAATCAATCGTCGATTAAAATTCCATGAATTTTATCGATAATTTTTGGCGTGGTGACCTCATTTGGATGGCCTGGACACTCGTCATCAAAAATGTTCGTAAGACAGTGTTTAAACTCAGCTGTCCAATATTTTATTGTTGATAGCAAAGGCGCAGAGTCCCCGTAAACATTAGTCAATTCGGTGTTGATCTCATCGTTCGGTTTCTTTTTCAAAAACAAGTGTATTATCACTGACGATAATCGATTTCATTAATTTTTGTAAAACTGCAGAAGTTGTTTGCTTCCAATGACTGTCAAACACAAACTAATTAATGCAGCGGGCTAACAATTGCAAAGGAGTCGTTTCAAGGTTAGTATTTACAAATAACAACATTGTTGTGATACTAGTAGCGCCATCTCTTGCCTAGGCCGACTAAGTATCAACCTAGCCTCGTTAAACGTTATTTAACATCACTCGTGTTTTATTTTTCATTGCTTTAATAACACGATAAAATAATTTTTGACTTGTTTTAGACTCATGTTCCACCATTTTCCAGAATGATTTTGTTTTGGCTGCCTTAATTAATTAATCTTTTCACTATTCCTCTATGTATTTTGTAGACCTCAGAGAATAAAATGAATTCAGAATAAATAAAAACAAAACAAACAAAAAATAAACAAAATCCCAACGATAAATAAAATGAGATTTTAATTTTAAAAAAATTAAAATAAAGTACTCTTATAATTTTCAACAAAAATATTCAAGAACCGACCGAGCTCTACCTATTCCAGCACACATACTGCAATATGTTTTGTCTGAGGTTACCGCAACGACGATCCAAGATCGTTTTTGCAATGTACGTTTAAGAAAAAGTAAAAAAGAAAGTAAGCGACGCTTGAGTTGTACTTATGTCGTAGACTTTTAATAATGATGTACATTAGGATGGAACTTAACTATTATATGGTGAAAATAAAACTGTTTTGTTTTGATGTATAATAGTGAAATTTTTTTTCCTTTTTGGATGCCTAAACTACTAGTAAAAAACTTTTATGTCAATTCATTCGTTTCCGATGCCGCACGGGCGTCAAAGTTTTACAATTTATATACAAAGTAACTAAAACTAAAAAAGGCAACTCTTAGCTCATATTTGCTTATATTAAGCAAATACTACCAAGAAGTCACCACGAGGAGACGGCTGCGTATCGACTTCCACTCTCCCTCCAGCCCTTTCTTATATTAGCTATTCAGCCTACCGGTTTGTAGTCCGTTTTAGTGTTAAACTTTGACATAAAATTGCAAAAATTCAATTTTTCCAACATAAAACCATCTCTAGCTTTAGATTCAGACACGACTGATACGGCTTCCGTGAAAATCTTGACCCACCTTTCCAATGCCTGAGTATGAAAAGGAAAACATGGAAAATCAGGTGTTACTACGGTTTGTACTATTTTCTTCACTTCTTCGTCAGATAAGTCAAACAAGATAAGAGGTACCGTCAGTTTACGATCATTCCAATTTATTAAATCTAAATACTCAGAAGCTTTAAAGTTAAGGAGAGGAACTTCAAATCTCCTCAATTATTCTCCTAAGCCCAAATTCTCTAATATATCGCCGGGAATCAGTTATGAATGCCAAAAGTATATATTCATGATTGCCAACAGAGGCACTCCTTTGAATGACTGAATCGATGATGTCTTCGTAGTACTCTTTTTTGAAGTACCTGGTACATTTAATCATTTCCCACAAATGAATAGATCCATCCTTGCAAGATTTTACTTTGATGCTGAACCACGTATGACTATAAATTTTAATAACATATTCGGTAAGAACTAGTAAATTTGGAAGAGGAGTTTTACAGGACACACATAAACTCAAAATCCTGCTTGTTGTTGTTAGCCAAAGAGAGTGGGTGATTTTTCCTAGACTCGGTTTCAATAAGTCTTGGGAAAATATGCCGCTTGACAAATTTCGAGCAAGTAGGTACTTCTGGTCCGTACTAAAACCCTCAAAATTAATTTGTGGCAGCTACGATTTAATTTTTCTATAATTTATGATTTCCATATTTTCATATTTTTCAAGTTGGTTTCCTATTGGCCCAGAGAATCCTTTAGGACCCGTAGTTTGCCCATCTAGATGTTGAAATAAGTGCCTGAAGGGAAGCTCGTTTGCATGTTGTAAGCAAATTACCATTGTAAGAGTCTTTTTAGTCTAGTTTCCAATACTGCAGGACTCTAACTCTTCTTTATTTTATGTTTTCCATAATATAAACTTATTGAGAACCTTATAATAGCTTTAATGCAATTATTGTTTCTTTGCGGATTTTTTTTAGAAAATTCGAGGCACCAGTAAATATGATTTGAAATTTAAAAGCAAAATATTTTCGTTATATGGAGTTAGAAAAAATAGAATTTTCACTATTACAAGGTAAAATTCGAAACTTCGTTTTTAAGTTCCACCCTAATGTATATATCACACTATTTGATTGATCGAACGCATTTAGGTATTTCATGTAATGTCTTACCCAAAGACGGTATAATAGGTATGTTTAACTAAAAATTTATCTTATACCGACATCGTAATTATAAACATAGAAAGGCATTGCCGTTGTTCGTCGTTTAGCAAATTGTTTTCACGAAACTTTGAAACGATACTGGTAATCCATCACAGCAAGTATTATGAGTCAGAACATTTCAACAGATGCTCATCCTCAGAGTCTCTCCTTCACCTAAACGTAGCAACAAAAGATGTAGAAGACTGCGGATCCTTTTAAATATCCTGTCTTAGTTTGTAACTTTTATCATTTCAATCACTCAATCAGGAGTCTATGACTGCTTTGATTTTTCAATAAAAATTGTTTTGACTCCTTTGGGTGAGTGGAAGGAGTTCTTGATTAAAAAGCTTTTGCCTTTAAATTCAGTTAAGTAGAATTTCTCTTTGTAAAAGCTATCGAAGCGAGATAATGTTGCTTTGTAATAAAGGTGTCCTATTCCGTTAACCCTCTACTACTTCCGGTGTGAGTTTGTTTCAATAGTGCGAAGCTTGCGGTGCAGTTATCTAACTGAAAACAGCCACCACGGAGCTAGTACAGAATATTCCATGCTTTTTCCTTAATCTCAGAAGAACTTCGATTTGCAGGAGAGTTGTTACTTTGTTCGAAAGCCCTTATTCTGAATAAATCCATCGTTAGTAGATCATCGCTATCATCGTAGCAAATTTTAAGCTTTCTAAAGTCTGTGTAGATGGTTTATGGCGAGGCCTTACTATCAGGATAATCTTTATCTTCATTCGATTTATTTCTCTATTTTGACTATCAAGAATAAACCGACTATTGTCGATTGCTACTGTCTAGGGTCACTAATCGCCGCTTTTCCCGTAACACACTTTCGCAAAAACTATCAAACAAATTGAAATCCCCGATGTATTTTACACGATACTACTTCATCGTTTCTTATGTGTATATTTGTATTGTATCTATCACTGATATGCTATAAAGAAGAATGTCCTACGTTTTGGCTGTTCTTTAAAATTATTTTAGATTTGACGCTGCTCTAGACTAACACATCACAATATCAGATCGTGCTAAGGAAATACAATACCCTTTGGACAGAAAGCTGCTTTATGAAGCCTCTGTGTGAACTAAATCTAAAAATTACACTGCATTGTCTTTGATCAATATTAAGAGACATCCTGAAACGCGCCAATTTTAGTGTCAATGTGACGTAACTCCTCTCTCTCTCTCTCTCTCTCTCTCTCTAACAGTCAATTTCGAAAATATCTCAACCAGCGGAGAACAAGCGCGCTAAAGTCGAAAAATAAATTTTTGACTACCATCACATTCTAGATCTCGAAGACTACCAGGCTGATTGCAATTATTCTATGATATACAGTGTGTTTTTCCAAAAGACCCCAAGCTATAGCACCTTTATTTATGGAAATACACCTATTAAACTATGGTATATAATTCTTAAATTGAATATGATAAGCTCTACCATTTGTTATGGAAAAACAGTTTTTATCTATTTGTAAAAGTTATGATGTCATAAGATACTATTTTAAATTACAACCTCAAGTATTTTTTCATATTGTCTGAGAAAGTTTGTTTTATCGTTTCAATGATAAGGATAACAAACTTTTATATCCTATAGCGCTTACTGTTCGCCACCGTTACATGAAGTTTGTAGATCGAATGTTTTTTCCAGTTTTCTCTCATATGAAGAGGGGCCTGATATACTTACTGACTTCTCACCGAAAGGCTGTTTAATCTTTTTTAAAGCCCTCTTGTATTTCTTGAATCCTTTAGGGTTGACAAACTTTGAAATTTCAGTAGTATAGCAAGCGCGAAGCAGAGTACAATTATTTTTAACGTCTAGTTTAACTTCTTTTGTAGTTCTTGGAGTGTGAACAGCTGTTACTAGACTACTTCCTGTGAATGGCATCTGATTCTAGAATTCTGGTTAGTAAATTTGATTTGAAGATGTTTGTAAGAAGAATTATTTATTTTATTTATTTCTTTTTCGGTTCCTTGAAATTTAAAATTACTACGTTTTCAGCTGAGAAAAATTGTGTAGTTAGGTTTTTTCTTTTCCTTCTTAGTTTACTAATCTGTTTAATTGATAGGAAATTCTTGTTCCTTTAAATCAAGACTAAATTTTCTGGGAGGAATGGATTTGGAATCGTGGATTGGTGTGACGATCTTTTGAAGTACGGAGCGAGGTATTTCCTCGAGAGAGCAGAACGTGCACTTTCGGAAAACTGTGATAGCGAACTGTGCTCAGATTGTGTTGTTTAATGCGAAACCCTATACTTAGGAGTAAGTTTCCTTTTTTTTGGGTTTGATTGAATGATGATTTCACATTTAGTTTTTTTGAGAGCTGCCTTATTTCACCGTGAGAATAGAAAGGTAGAAAGCCGGTTCGATAATTCTGGACCTGAGTATTAAAAGGGCCAATTTCCACTTTTGCCGTTTCCTATTGTTAAAGGTTTATGATATATCATTTTGAGTTTTTACACACTTACAATGGAGTTATATCTACTTAGCACTACTAATATCTCATAACAGTGAAAATGGATATTGGCCCTTTTAATACTCAGGTTCAGAATTAAGGTTGAAGTTTTCTTCAAAGCTTCGCTACATCCTTATGTATGGGCTCTCCAAATAATTATTGGGTCGTCTAAAGCGGTTTCAACACCGGGCTAAACCACTGTTAAGTTTTGAATGGTGAGGACGCTCCCCATCAAAATCAGACTCGAGATGTGGCCCAATCTTAACCTCATTGGTCTAGAAAAGATCTACCACTTGGCATCAATATTTAACTTTGTCAATGAAATAAAAATTTAAATTTAGCTACCTAAAAAGACAAAAAAATTTTTTTATGATGATTTTTGTTTGATACCAATGACTCCAAAAATATCTTTTTGTTGTTTATTTTTATTTAAAGTAGTTGTTTAAACGATTAGTGTAAGAGAAATATTATTGATGTTCCTGTTTCAGAAATTTTCGTATCTTAAGGTCATTCAATTTCTGGACATAAATTGAAATTTCGTTCCGTAACTAAAAGCTTTTACAGCTTCTACATCTCGAGCAGATCTGTTCAGCGTTGGAAAAGGTATTTTTGGTAAGTTTTGTTTTTATTTCAGTTTTTGTCCAGAATTTCCTTTGTACTTTATATAAACGTTTGAGCTTATTTAGCTTCACTAAATGCGGTTGCAATTGTTATTAAAGGTTTTTATACTAGTTTGATGTCAAGGTTGCTCTAAAGAAAAATAGGGTTCTTCATTAATAACTGTAATTATGCCAAGATTTATTTGAATTTCTAAAAATGTTTCGTTTGCATTGTAGATTGTGACATCGAGTGTTCGTGGTTGATAAAACTTCAACTATTTTCTTTATTATTCTATACAAAGTTTGGATTGTATTATAGTGTATTTGGTGCATGCATTTAACTTTGATTTACTATTTAAATATTTAATATCATTCCTGCATTTTATTCCTTAGTTGCATTTTTCCTAATTAGTTAAAATTAAGATCGAATTTTTTTCTTTGTAAAATTCTATTTCTGATCTTTCGTGTCTTTAAGGAAAAATACACACTGGCGCACAATATTGTTATGATTTTTTATTTTTTTGTGTTTTCAATATGCTGTTGAATAAATTCTGCTGTGTTTTATTGTGTGTATAACCTTCTTATCTGCGCCTAAGGCAACTTACTAAATTCAGTCGGCGTAGGACCAAAGAGATCCTAGTTTTATAGATAAAATAATAAATTTGTAACGCAAGGTGACGTTAAAATCCTTACATGGGAAGATTCCCAAGGCTGCATTTTATAATATTAAAATTTAAAAATTCTCTCACTTGACATAGCAACAAATTTTGTTCCTTTTTCTACTTATAAAGATGAGATAAAGATATATCGTCTTACTTAAGTATTAATCATGACTAACTTTTGCTTTTATTGGTTTTAGGATTTTTAATTGTTTCCACAAGTTCTGTTGCCATTATTTTGGAAAATTCCTTATGTAAGGATATAAAAGTCTAATACTGGTGAAAAAAAGGAAATCAGATAGTAGAAAGAGTTGGAATAAAGGTATTGTATTTAGGAGCCTAAAATAATGTTTAGGCTCACCAAAGCCAAGTTTGGTTCTACAGGCGTGCGTCTAGGATAAGTGAAGCGCGGGGTTTTAAGAGCCGTCTAGGGTAGTTATTCCTGTACTACGTGAAGAGTCCCAAAACAGGTTTTCTAGACGAACCTACAAATCTGAACGACAAAGATTCATATCGAAAGAACCGAAAGAGCTAGGAAAATGATATTTAGCTTGACTTTACAAAATATGGGTAATTCTTGTGATTAGAAGGTGACAGTAGAGCAACGAAGACAGAGAACATCTTCAATTATACCTGTTACTTATCGTTTTGAAAATGACAGTTATGTATTGTCATTTTAAAAACTATCTACCAACAAAAGTAAAATAAAAGTGCAAGGTAAACACCTGTAGAACTTAATATTCAAGAAAAACAAAAAACCAAAAACAGAAGAGAAGAAAATCGTAAGTCATAAGAACGCCTACTGTGAAAGTTATATAAGTTTGCAAATAGATAGAGACAAGTTCTGAATATCTAACTAACTATAAGTTTCGCGGTTAGATGACAGCTTGGAAGCATGGCAAACATTTAGGAGAATCTTAAAAGAGAACTTTAAAAAACACATTTTCTTGGAAAATGCTACCAATGCACAAGGGATAACATCAAGTTGGTGTTTCTCTTTCAGTTCAACTTTATTTTAAATAAATTATCTACTTGCTATAACTACATACCTGTTGCTACTTAAATAATAAAGCTTTTTATATTAACAAAACTAAGACATTATTAACTTCATGACATAATTTACACATGTAGGCTAATTAATTATATACATTTATACATAGAAATCGGAACAATTTTCATATAGTATTTGTGTAATGCAATTTGTCAGATAAGTATCTGGGAGCTATTTAATTTCTCATTTTGTAAATGAAATTTAAAATTTTAAAATCTAAAGTTTATGTTTAATAAATTTGCATAATACATTCAACTTTACATCGATTGGAGTGTATGTATTTCGTTTCAGTTTCTTTATGAAGGCTGTGGCCATTACATGATGCATAAGGTTTACCAATTAACATTCTTTTGATTTGTTAAAGTCTAAACTGACAATGAGATCTACTATTAAGTACTAACATACTTTGTAATATTATTCACATACCAATATAAATTGAAAAGGATCGGACCCAGTATTGTCCTTTGAGGTACACCATAATTATGGCTAACTGCACAGGAGATGCTATTAATAAATTTTGTTTACGATTTTCAGCTGTAAATTACAGGTCCATTTACAATTAAAAATGTATAAAATGTTAAATATTCAATAATAACACTGATGAACAAACTGGAACGTTTTTCTGGTTCCTAGTTACAAATAAGTGATTGTGAATCATTTTGTCATGCTGAATCTAAATCTGCTTTTGGTTTTTCCCTAGCACGTATAGTTTTCGAGAAAAACATGATTCTGTTTCGAAATAAAACGCTAAAAAAATTAAATGCATTTCATATTAGAAAATGTGCATAAAACCCATTAAAATATTCTATTTGGCAGTTTTCGTTTGCATAATGATGTATTAAGGTCTTTTCTAATCAGTAGCCGACAGTAATCACCTAACATGTTCCAATTCCATCTTCCCTGGTACTGGTTTTCCAACGTTAAAAGGTCTTTATGAAAATGCTCCCCATGCTCATCACTTATAGCTCCCAAATTGTCTGAGAAAAAATCCAAATAAATATGTAAATAATGCATCTTTAGCGATATATTACATCCTATTTTACTGTCAGCATTTCGTCGACGAGGTTTTTGAAATTTTCTGCTTTGTTGTTGCCCAGAAAGCCCTTTACGATAGATTTGAAACAATTCCACGCCACCTTTTTTTTCCTTGTAGAACCGCATCGAAACCGCTGTCATGCATTAATTGTCCAATTTGGGGACCCACAAATATGCCCTCCTTTATCTTAGCTTCGCTGATTTTTAAAAATGTTTCTCTTATATACTGAAAACCTCTTTCACCACAGTTCATACCTTTTACAAAATTCTTTATCAGCTCTAGATTTATATGCAAAGGGGGCTAATAGATATTGTTTCTATCCACAAGGCTTTCATGTAAAATATTTTTTCTCCTACAACTATCTGCCTACTTGACCAACTTTTCATAATATAATGCTGCGGTTTAGCACGACTGTCCTACTCTCACAAAAAGCAATGTATTTTGTAAGTCCCAGTTGCATTCCTAATAAAAAAAGCTATAACTTTCAAATCTCCACAGATTTTTCACTCGTATCGTTTATAGTTAAAAGGCATTTCATAGTTTAATAAGATTCCTTTAGGTGAACTGAATGTGCAATGGGAACTGAAGGCAATGCATTGCCATTGTGCAACACAACTGCTTTCAAAGTAAATTAAGATGCATCTTCTGGTTTGTGTTTACGTTCAAAGGTTTCCATCAAACCGTCAACATTACTGCAATAGGTAAGATTGTCGTCAATAGAATAAGATTCAGAAAATCTTTTTTTCGCGCTATAAGCAATCTCCACATTTTCTTCATCTCATCCTTCAAGTATTTCTGGTGGCACAGGAACTGGAAGATAAGTACAATGGCCAACGGGTCTTACCGCCGATGTTAAATTAGGATACACAACAGATTTTTTTATTGTTTGCAGAAAAGCCTGCTATCTTCGTTATGCAGCAGTAACAATCAATTAGGTGATCCTTTTGTTCCCTCCATATCACAGGTAGTGCGAAGGGCATACATACACGGAAATCTTTTATCCACTGTCGAAGGCGATTTGCACAAGAAACACAACAAATATGTGGTGCCCATTGCTTATCTTGATTTCCAACTTGATATCCAAAGTACAGACGATAAGCTCTCATAATTGGCGGGACATGATTAATATTTCTATAGTTATCACTCAAAATACAAGAAATTTTCTTTGTTAAGCAGTGATAATGCAACTTTATAAAACTTCACTCGCTCCACAAAACAGTACTAACACTGAACAGGTTCATACATAAGTGATCTCACTTATGGAAAGTTGAAATAATATTTAGAAATATTTATATGGGTGGCATGATCACACGTTAATAGCTTTGCAATATATGCGGAATGCAATTACCTCATTTCCAAAACTTCTTATCGCTAATACGTAATTAACTAATGTAATTATAATTACATTGCTCACTGGAACTTCAAATGCATATATTTCAAAAACTGCACGTGATAGAAAAAATTTAAAAGCAGATTTGAATTCAGAATAACAAATTAGGTTTTTAAAAACCATAAACTCTGTAAATCAGTGTAACCTATAAAATTAGTAAACAGTGCGGTAAATGAGAACAATTACAGAAGGGATAACGCCAGTTCGAAATTTTCAACTTGGAAAATTACTTGAAACAACAATGTTGACAATAAACATTCAAATTTACCAGAACAGTGTGTTAGTGGACAAAGTAATATTTTCTATTGCATACAGGGAGTATTCCCAGAAACTTGTAACCGTCATCTGAAGACGGTGAATAGTGTTTAATTACTGCGCAGTTCTAACAATCTAAAGGGTTCTCCAATAAGAGGTGTTATTTTGAATAGCCCGCTATTTCGGTAGATGTCACTTTTGAAGCTATCATTTTTTGACATTTGACAAGTAGAAACTACGCCATTAATAAATATGGAACGATACACGCTTCAACAACGCATTGAAATTATTAAAATTCACTATAAAAATGGTGAAAATTTGGCAGAGACGGTTCGTAAAACTCGAACATTTTTGGGTCACCGTGAAGCACCTTGTCGGACCGCAATACAGAAATTGGTGAAAAAATTCGAGCTCTTGGGACAAGTTAGTGATGTGAAGAATAAAACCCGTGCACGTCGCTCAAGAACATCCGAGAATATTGCTGTTGTAGCCGAAAGTGTTAAAGAAAACCCAGGTTTGTCCATTCCTCGTCGTTCTTTGGAATTAGCCATTCCACAAACGTCATTACACCGTATTTTGCATAAAGATTTGGGTCTTAAGGCTTATAAAGTCCAGTTAACACAAGAACTCAAGCCGGCCGATCATCAACAACGTCGTGTCTTTGCTGATTGGGTCGTTGAAATGCATGAAAATGATCCAGAATTCCATCGAAAAATCATCTTGAGTGATGAGGCCCATTTCCACCTCGGTGGCTTCGTCAACAAGCAAAATTGTCGGATCTGGGGCTCAGAAAATCCAAGAGTTATTGTTGAAAAGTCTCTCTATCCTCAACGTGTGACTGTTTGGTGCGGTTTATGGTCCGGCGGAGTCATTGGACCTTACTTTTTCGAAAATGAGGCTGGAGCAACAGTTACGGTGACTGGATTGCGCTATCGAGAGATGATTAACGATTTTTTATGGCCGGAATTGGATGGTATTGATCTGGACAACGTTTACTTTCAACAAGACGGCGCTACGTGCCACACAAGCAACGAAACCATTGATCTTTTACGGAAAAAGTTTCCGGACCGTGTTATCTCTCGAAGAGGTGATCACAATTGGCCACCGAGATCTTGTGATTTAACACCTTGCGACTTCTTTCTTTGGGGCCACGTGAAAGAGAAGGTCTACGCCAACAGCCCAGCGTCGATTCAAGACCTCAAAGATGGAATTCGTGAGGCTATCGAGGACATAGGGCAGCCACTTTGCGATTTGGTTATGGAAAATTTCATGAAAAGGATATTGTCCTGTAAGCGTGGTCGTGGTGGTCATTTGACTGATGTTATTTTCCACTATTAACGGCATACCTTCCTCTTTATAATGAAATAAACATCCGATCATTTATATTAAAAAATGGCACTTTTCTTTGAATATCAAAATAACACCTCTTATTGGAAAACCCTTTATTTGTTAAGTTTCTCATCACTGCTTCTACACTAGAGATATTAATAATTCACTGTTATGCTTAATGGTATCTGCATGTTAAACAGACTTGTTTCAAACCAGAAAAAAAAACTCAAAATTCTTAATAGCTGAAACAGAGTGTTTTTTTGTTAATTTGATAATACATGCAGCACCTACCATTACAATTATTACAAACTTTTCAGTTTTAAACTTTTCTAAAGTTTCATTTAAAAACAGAAGTATTCCGACTGCTGAATTCATTGGAAGAAAATTACTCTTTACTGTTGTCTTTCCTAAATTGAAGCTTAAATTCAGGATCCACACCTCAAGACTTTTAAATGGCAGAAATGTAAATAACTCTTACAAGACTCCTAAGGTTCCAATTCATAATAATTTTATAATAAATTAAAATATTTATTTTGTTCTGAGTTTATTGCATCAATAATTCTCAAGTCAACAAATTAATTTTTTTTAAGTATGTTTTCACCACCGAAAGAATTACAAAAGCATGTTGAAGCAATATATCTGATTTTGGCTAGTTAGTCTAAGAAATTAAAGTCCTATCATACATTGAAATATGAAGTATGACTTTTACAAGTTAGTTACAAAACACTCCCCAAGGTCAAAAAAACATTTTCGAGAAAGGCTCGAAGAAATCTAAAAACATATAACAGGGGGAGATACTGCAGAAGCTCTAATTCAGAACGCTAATACTTCTGTTGAGAGGATTATATCTTTTTTATTATATGATATTCTTTGCAATCTGAGAAAATGTTTGTAACGTTACCTAATAGACGTTCTCTGTAGTTACACAGCAGAGCAGGTCGTTTCTTTATTTCAGTTATTTGTTACTTCTGAACAAAGAAGTTTTAACTTGAAATTATAATTGTTACCAATTGTCACAATGTGCGACAGAAAACGCACAGAAGCATTTAACAAGGAGTGCAGTCTCATACACCAGGTGACAAATACAGGATGTTTTGGAAATGAGTAGAAATATTTAGTAACAATTTTTGCTGCTATTGCATTTTTTCTTTGAATCTGTAGTTCTCCAGCAAATTTTCCAGAACCTTGTAAACTCCAGCATCGACGTTAAGTTCTTTTGTTTTTTCTTTCACTATTTTTTCCCTTTACTTAAATGGTGATAATTCTAGAAAATCTTATTTTAGCCAACAATTAAATAATTCAGGAGCGACTGCTTGCTAAATTAAATGTGGGTTTCTAAAATCATTAATTTTACGTCGTGTAACCCCATTCTAATAAAGTAATAACACAATAAAACACAGTTGTATGGTAACTTCATTTAGAAAACCCGCCACGTGTTTCGATTTTTAAACGTAATACCCACGTGCATCCCAAGTTCAATTTAAATCGATAGAAACCTTCTGGATGTAAGACCCTTAACGTTTTTTTCTTGAAAGTATAACTCCATTACATTCAATACAATTTTGTTTGATTACAGTGTAGGCGACACACATCGAAGGCCGCCCAAATGATAGACTTGGAATACTCGTTTAAAATCTTTTTTTAAAAATATAACCTGCGACGTTTTTCAATATGCAGCACATACCGCTGTACATTATAATCCCAAGTATTGAAAATTTAATGCTCAGTAAGTAATTTCCGAATGTTTAAACGATTTCTAAAAATATAAAAACAATTTAATCAGTCGATTAACCTTTCTTGGGTAGCATTTCATGCCAGAGGCGAGATCGAAAGACATTCTGTTGCCGCGCCCTTGCCATTATTCCACGAAATATTGTTTAATCCATCAATGATTTGCTACAGAATAGATCTCATAAAGAAACTTACGAACCATCTCTACAGCGCACAGGCAGTTGTATTCTGATGAAATTTCAAAACTCACCCAGCAGAACTAGCCAGACAAACATGGCAAGACCAAACTAGTCACAATTCTGAATAACTCTATGATACAAACTGCGCTTCAAGCAACTGCTTGCGTCAGACAAAGTCTCCTAAGAGATACGTGGAATTTAGACAGCCGCACATGTTAGTTTATGTCCTTTTTTGAAGTTCTGATACTTACTACTGAACCTTAAAATTTTATCAATGACTTTCATTCGGTCTATTATAGACGCAAATTACGCTTTCTTCAAACAGTCTTTGCTGCCTTGATTTTATGTAGAGGATAGTTATAATTATGCGGAATGGCTGGTGTCCATGTCAAAGCCCTTAAAACAGCATGTTGAGTTGATAAACGGTAATTTTGTAGCGCCTCTTTTCAGCACATACAGTAGATTAGGCCCACGAGCGGCATAACGCACTTATTAGGTGCCGCCATTGGTCTGATGCAAAACCAGTCATCATTTCATAGCTGAATGATGGGTAGGTCTAAGCTAGCCAAATTGCCAGATGAGTTCAGGTGCAGTGATAGACTGCGAGGACTTGCACGACAGAAAAAATCCAGGAAAAGTTGTCTTGCTTTGAATTAGCTTTCTCGAATTTGAGGAAAATTCATCTGAGTTCTTGTTCACTTAAGAGCTAACGCCGTTTGGATACTACGTACTTTGTCTAGGAAAAACTTTTAACACTTTACAAGTTATTCGTTAAAAAAGCACTCGTAAACAATTCAAAACAACAATTGGATCCTTGTTAGTTCAACAGCAGTTTCTAAATATCTGAAGCCAGATGGTATATCGTCCTTTCTTATCAATGTACTGTAAAAAAACGATATTGTTCGAATTCTCGAAATGCTCTTAGACAATAGTTTTGACACCAGGGAGTTGTCTACGACAGAGCTGTTTTTGTCCATTGTGTCGTTCCTTGCTATACTAAAACGTTTGAAGATTATTAAATGGTGGACTCAAAACCAAATATTGAGAAGGCAACAAACTCATTTGCAGTAGTAGATTTCGTGGGGGCAGGTACGCAATAATAAGTATCTGCAAAGCAAAATATTTTGCAATATTGGAATGGCTTGTCAGAAACTCTGAAGATAAAGAGCAACTGTTCTGCCTTTCAGCCGACCATACTCTGAAAGATGATGCGTCTCTTCAAGTTGTAATGAATTTTGACAGTTATTTAGTCATCAAAACAGTCTAAGACATCCATTGCAGAACGTTCTTCCTCTACCATAAAAGAGCCGGACGGTCGTATCATCACTCACACCAGAGGCATGGTAGTACATGAAGTACGATCTGTTCTCATTCTGTTGTTATAATGTTGCCAGTACCCTTTTCTTAGACTATGCTTACATTTTGGGTTCTATTTGGCAGCAGTAACGACTAAAAGTACCTAAAAGTGCATCAAATTGTAGAGAGGAAGGGTTTACTCTATGTAACTGCCACCTCACTTAACACATTTTTCAAGACGAACTGTAAATTCGTGATTGGCTTTATGAATCATTTTACATTAATTTAGGTTTCTAAAATCAAGGCGGTATCTATCACTTTCAATTTTTGTCACTGTTGTTTGTTGAATGCTGGTGTATTCTAGTTAGAAATAGGGTAAGCCTTCCTGGAATTTAAAAAAATAAAATTGTGCCGATTGTTTTCCGATTTGGTATGTGCACATAAATTTGCATTCTAGACAACTTTTGCTTATAAAAGTTTTCGATATGTTTCACAGAAAAGGTACTTTCCCTACATCAAAAATAAGTTTTTAATACCTATCAAAGCCTGTCTGATTTTTCAAAAATAAAATTATGGCGCAAGTTAGTTTCGAATCAAGCAGAGCTAGTCCACACAGACTCAAAAATCGGTCTCTTGTGGTCAATTACTTTTTTTGCGAAATTGTCTCTTAGTTTAGTTAGGTTTATTGCCAAAGATATGTGTCCAACAGCTCAAATATAAAAATTTTCATAGATTTCTCGAACTTAAGTTTGGTGCACAGCTCTTGTGCGACTTAAACTGCTATAATGGCCTTGATGCACATGCGTCGCTGTCATTTGTAACGGTCGGATTTTAACAGTAAAACGTTGGTAATGTGATTTTATATGATCTATTAATGATTGATTAGTTATGCATTGAATGTTTCTTCGAATTACATAAAAGTAGTTTGAAATAGTCTGATATAACTTTCTAATGTCTTGAACGTTGTTTTCTGAGTTGTTAAATAAAATTCGTTTGCTAGTTTTCGATTTTTTTTATATTTTTGGGAATAAAATTTAAAGTTCCCTACATTAATTTAAAATTTTCCATTTTTCTTAAAAAAAACTGTACCAAAATACTACACATGTACTTGATTGGCCATGGTGCACAAGTGAAAGCAACAATACAAAAACCAAAACCACTCCAAGATTGCTAAAAGCGTATAGAATAACTCCATATATAGTTTAAAGCGGTTTGGTGCGTCTACACTAAGCACCGTGGCTTCACAATAATTCTGATGCGGTACACGCGTTATGCCACAAGAACCGAAAGGGTGGTAGACGCGTTGTATGAATCATGGCAGTCTACGTGCTAGATCGATCTAGGGACAACCTGTGTAACGCAGAAAATAGAGTACTGCCTTTTATTATTGTAAAACCAGTCAGTAAAGCTTTGTTACTTTGTTAACGAAGATTTTTATTTAAGAAAGCTCTTTGTTTATTGTCATAAGTTACACGATTTTTATTTTATTGTTGATACTGGGACAAAATTTAACAACCCACTAAACACAGGTGTGACATTAATGTAACAGGTACATACCAACGAAAGAACGAGCACTACATCTCTCGATTACATCTTATCGATGTAGCTGGTACGTCAATACTATGACATCGCAAAGAAGTACTCAAGTTACATCGCCAGCGCGTAATTTCAATCACATCAGGTAGATATCAGGTATAAAGTGTAGCTGGGACGTCAAGACTACGACATCGCAAAGGATTACTCAAACTACGTCGGCAGCGCGTTATTTCGAATACATCAGGTAGACGACAATGCTATGACATTGCAAAGCCGTAATTGCAATCACATCTGATAGATGTAGGGTATACGCTGTATTTGTTACATACTTCTGCATATACTTATATGATAAATGTTAATGACGTAACAATAATGCTTGTTTTACAAAAACTTGATTTATAGAAGATCTTAACTATTTAGAACACTGGTCGCCCAACTGACGTTACGTTTTGAAACCTTTATGCGCTAATTCTTGGTAAATAATCTTCTTATACATGTTTGAAATAATTATATTTTTATATTCTACATTCAATTTTTTCATAATGACGTTTCTTATAAAGTTATAATTTCATAAGAAAATTATACTGACATCTGTCAAAATTTATTGTAAAATATAATCTCAGACATGACTAAAATTCCACAGCAACCGCGATCCAGACTTTTTAAATTTCTTTTCTTCAGGAATACTCACAAAAATACTAATCTAAAGTCATTTTTAATTTCTGCAATTAAATCTCTTATGCTTTTTCCTACATGTTTAAGGCATAAAATAATATGGATGATATTAAAATAGTGTTGAATTCTAACATAAATTAAGTTTTAAAATATAAAGTGATAAACAAAATTAACATAAAAATAACTTCTTATTTCCATAACTTTTTGGGCAATTTCGATCTCTAAAATTTTACTTGAATTTGCTGTATGGCCAAAACCCACAGCAAAATTTATGTAACTATAGTATTTTCTATATAAAAATCACACAGTGAAGTGGATCTTTTACAGATTGTGTCCCGCACAAAAGCGCCTGACCAGGTAGGGACCATTATAAGATGATAAATAATAATAAATTTTTATACAATGTACTTATTCTGAAGTGAAACTTTACTACATATATTGGACGACTTATAAACAAGCAGTAAAGCGGTAAAAATCAATATTTCTTTATTTAAAGCCAGGTATGAAATAAACAATAGTAAATAATATCCCGTTATTTTAAAGTTTGCCTGATTCACTTGTCAATGTAAAAGAGGTTCAAACAAAATTTATGATTTCCTTCTTAGACGTTTTTAGGAAAATTTTGTGTTTACTTTACAAATGAGAAAGAGAGGGACATGGTCCTTTCTAAGAATGTAATAAAAGTATTTAGCCCGTCTGCATCTAAACAGTAAATTCTTCAAAGAACACCACTGATTTGGTTCCCTGCCTTCGTTCTGTTCGTGTAAATTCATTCCAGTGTTCCGCAGTTTTTGTGCAAATTTGTCTGGTTTAGTGTCGTTAATAGGTAAGTTTAAATTAGTAATATGTAGTATTTGTACTGATTCTTGTATTTTTAAGGATAACAATTTACTGTAAGCGAAATGTCTTAAAAGAATAAAGTAAAAACCGTTTAGTACTTTATCAACTAGACAAAAGTACCGTAGATTAGGGCAGTACAGAAATATTATGAAAGCAAAACATAAATTACAATTATTCAATAATAAAAATGGCAACCATAATAAAATCTTTGACAAAATTGAAAACAATACTACTATGAAAGCATCAATGACAAGTAGTTTTAGCGATACTAAAATTTTAAATTCTGATATTACGATTAATCAATCAATTAAAGATCAGAGGTAGAGCAAATGCTGCCAAGAGATACAAAAGAAAGTTTTGGAAAATTAGAAAATTAAATAAAGAACATGCGGATTTGTTTGTTACACATAATTATTATTGTTCATTCGTTTTCCTTTTTTTTTTCTAGAAACTCTTTTTATGTAAGATCGGTGGAATTGGCTACACAGGCAAGATCTCCAGAATTTAAAAAATTCGTGATTGCGTCAACGTGGGAATCTTCGAATGGCTGGAACCAAGACGATGAATATCGGACAAAGGTATTCTTTTTATCGTAATATTTATAGCTCGTATATATAAATTGTTTTGCTTTTCAGAAATTGAGCAATGTTGTTCCGAGGGACTACGCCATGCTGCACGGAGATTAAAAAGGGGCGAGAAGACAAAAATGAATTAATGTGTTTTGGAATTGTTTTGTATTTTTTCTTTTTTAAAAAAATTAATAAAACTTTTATTCCAAGTATTAATTTTAATGCATTTTCCTTAAAAAATAATGTACTGTGTAATATCATTCAAATTAGTTATATTACTAGGCTATTCTTTTTGAAATGTATGTCCTTGATCTTTTCTTAACTTTAATTCCAAATTTTTACTTTTGTTTAAAAACAGAATGGCAGTATTCCTAAACTACAGGTCTATTGATAACAAATTTGAATGATTTAGAAGATTTTGAAATTTTTGCACCACCTAGATTAAGGCCTAGTCTTTCCACCTCCTCATAAATTTATCGGTCAGATAACTTCAGACTTTTCTTACTTGGGCAAGGTCAATATGTTGTATTAACTTTTGACTAATTTATTTTGGTTTTCCTGCAACCTCTATAGACTAGAATAAATTGGTCGGAAGCTTGGAAAAATGTTTTGGGTTACGTGGACGATAAATTTCCAAGGAGGTAGAAAGACCAGACTTTAATTAATTAATGGGGCATACTCTTTGTTACGTGTTAACAATGTTACAGTGTAGACGTGACGAATACGTAATTTAGCATATTACATAGTCTTTTAAAATTAAACGAAACAGGTACATCGAAACGTAGACATTAGAGCGATGTATTCACGTAAAATTATGACGATGTACCAACAAGCATATACCTAGTCTGAAGCAGGATGTCGTCGGCATGTAACAATAGGTACGTAATCGCAATGTACTGCAACTCGTACTGTGTTTCTGACATTACGCGTTATATATAACGCAAATGTGCGCAATGTGCTATGTAACATTAAACATGTTCGTACACAGATAAACACGCACTGATATCGCTACGATGTAACTGTGTTTTCTGGGAAGTTAATAATCACATACTTACGAATTTCTCTAATTATACCTACATAGCAATTCGTTTTTGTCAGATGCAATGTGGTTGTTTTTCACGATATCATTTTTATTCCTAATAAATCGTTGAGTGTAAATGTATCTTAGTATTTTATTTGTTTACTGTTTCTCAATATTTGAGGTAAAGTACAACACATATATGTGTGTTTTTGAAATCAATGTACAGATATTGTGAACCTGACCTTTTCAATGGCGTTGCTGTGCTGAACAAGCAGATTTTTTTTGTTTCGTTAGTCAAATTCTAGATTTAACAGTGCGGTTTGGAGTGAGCAGCAATCATTGGAATATTTTTTTTTGTAAATTTGCAGTATACACAGGTTTAGTGAACCCCAGCGAGTTGTTTCATGCAAGCGCAATAAGATCTTAAAATATCACAAGTTTTATTGGTAAGTCAGAGTGTTCATTGCTACTAGGGCGTTTTACTAATACATGTATAAGGCGTGTTTTCTGGTGCGGAACCACATCAGCGATTGTGATGACCTTGACTTGGATTCTGGCGTCCAAATCGATTTTTAACATCCTAAAGCTACAAGTGAGGTTTTTCTTTATTTCATTATTGAATCCTAATCCAATTTGAGTTGAGCTAGTTTGTGAACTCTTTCTTCAGACGTTTGAACTGCTGGGAGCACACTTTTAGTGTGCACGGGTATAAGGTCACTTTTCTTGGTTTTGCCCGTGACACGCTGTGCATCAGTTAGTGACTAATCAGAACCACTACATTCTTGATTTGATCCCGTTCACTTTTCCATATTCTTTTAAAGGTAATTAGTGGCTAACTGCCTGATGTAAGACTTTTTGCGTCAATCTAAAAACAATTCGACGAATCCTTCAAAATAAATTGTTTATTTGGTTTCTTTAAGTCTGCCTGAGATTAGATAACGATGGTCAGAAGCTAAATAATTTCGCTCTTTTCGTAATCGTTGAAATCCACTGGCATCCGCGAGTTTAGATTATGCAACAAAACATTTTGCAAGAAGCTAACGCATTTATCTACCTAAGAATATAATGTGTGAGATTATATATAAGACGATACACTTCCGGGGAAGTTGTGGCTGTTTTTCACTTCTAGGTCCTTTTATCACGTGGTGGATCAGTCCACATTTTCTAAAGATTCCTATTGCTTTATAACTTGTGGTGTGTTTTAGCTTTCTCTACTACTCGTCTCCATTCTCTTCTGTTTCCTATCTTTTTCCTCCATTCCCTTATCTTCATCATTTTTGTATCTTCCTCCACTTGCTCCTTTCATCGTTGTCTGAGACTTCCTCTGAATCTTCCTATTGTTGGTGTCCATTCTGTTATACTTCTTATCGGTGCCTCTTTCTTACTTCCACATATGTGCCCATACCATCTCAACTTATGTGATTTTATTATTTTCATTACGTTTCCATTTTCCATCCACTCATTTATTACAAGATTGATCCATGCCCTGGTTTCATTTTCTCCAGTTATCTTCTTTCCTAGTATAATCTGAGCACTTTACGTTCTTTACTTCTTGCTTTGTTAAGCATTGTGTTTCCACTGCGTAGGTCACTACAGGTCGAATTGTTGTTTTATAGATTTACATCTTTATGTTCCTGCCTAATTTATTGTCTTTCAATAGCTTCTTGTTTCTGTAAAAAGCTTTGTTCCCTGCCTGGATTCTCTGTTTTACATCAATTTTTTTCAGTCGTGCTGCTAATATGTGCACCTAAGTGTTTAAAAGTCCCCACCTCTTCAAAATTATAATCTTTTACCTTTAGAGATGTTAGTCTTGTTTTCTTCTTTCTACTGCAATGCATGTATTTTGTCTTTTCTCCATTAGTTGTAGGCCTCTTCTTTGTCATTCTGATTCTATTTGCTCGCAAGCTTCAACTAGTTGCTTCTTGTTTCTCGAGATAATTGTAACATTGTCGGCGTAGGCTTTGTGTTTTTATTAATCGTCCCTATATCTGTTATCTTCTTTACCACTCCATCTAAAAATGCTATAAACAATGTTGTAGACAATGGTTCCCCTAGTCTTACGCCCTTTTCTATCTCTATGCTTCCACTCAGACCGTTTTCGGTTTGCATTACTGCCTTACTATTCTTCATTGTCATTGATATCAGCCTTATTCATTTCTTTGGCACGTTCATATTTTCTAAGTCTTTTAGCATTTCGTTTCGCTGTAATTGGTCGAACACGTGTTTAAAATCAATGAACAAGATATAAATCTCAATGTCATATTCGAATGTCTTCTCTAAAATTTGCCTTAATACATGTATGGCATCTATTGTCGACTTCTTCTTCCTGATCCCATACTGATAGTCCCCTATACTTTTTTCAGTGTGCCTTGTCAATTGTTTTCTTATTATCGACGTCATACATTTGTAGAACACATTTAATAATGTTATGCCTCGGTAATTCTTACAGATAGACAGGTCACCTTGTTTTGGAATGGGCACTATTACTCCCATTGTCCATTCTTCCGGCATTCTCTTCCCCTTCCATATCTACAAAATTTTTTAAAGCCTACTCTTACTTTATTTCCTTTACGTTTTTCTACATATGACTTTTCCCTTATTAATCTTTGTATTTTACGTTCATTCTTGGTTCTATCTTCATCAATGAATATATTTGTACCTTTAAGTTTTCGTTTCTGTTGCATGATTTCCTTCCTGTCTTTCCAAGTTGTAACCTTTGTTATAATTATCTTTTGGTTACTTTTCATATTTACTTCTTACGTCTGTTTTTTTTTATATTTGCACTTATCCTCAATTTTTCTTTAATTCATACTACCACGCTTTTTGATGCTTTTTTTTCCTCCACTTCTAGCCCTGTAATGACTATATTCTTATTGTTGTCCTCCTTATCTTTTTGTTCTAGTTTCATTTCTAAGTGACTCATTCTTTGCTTAATTCTACCTATTTTGTACTTAAGTAACTTATTCCCATTTAGTACTTCTATTGTTAGATCTTTATACTCCAGATTCTCTGACCGTAACCTTTGAAATCTTCCTATTAATTCTTTTTCCATTTCCTTAAGCATTTTCTTTATTTCTTCCATTTTATTGGGCGCTTAATACCTTTAAGTTTAAAAAATTTAAAAACAACTCACAATAAATTAAATTAAACTAAATCCGGTCCTGTTTTCTTTCGTTATTTATTTACACTACCAAAACTCACCATTTGTTTACTAATTATTATTATCATCTTATTACACCGCGTAAAGAACCAGAGGCCGATCGATCCGTCGAACCTTGGCTCTTACAGTCCACTTGCTTTTATATATATGTTACCGGACAAACCCGAAATCCGGATATTCTAGTATTGACTAGGACAAACGCAAAGCTCCTGCACTCTCTAGGAACAACGCAAATTTCCTAATCCATACGCTGAGTGCCAGACTAATTCAGCAATAACTGATTTTAAAAAAGGAAATTCTAGTTTGGCCTAAACTTTTTAGGCAGAACTGAAAGTAACTTGAACTCAACAGGATAAACCAGTTTTAATTTTGATTATTGATTTATTTGGTGCCAGTAAGAAAAAGTTTACAAGATTATCAAAAATAACAAAACTAACGAATGATTTGAACATTAATTCTTTGAATTACGATAGCCAAAACAATCTTGGAATTTTACCTATAAATATTAAATATTATGAAATCCTTAAGAATAATTATGATTTTGATTTTTATCTGATACCAGTAAAAAAAATAACTAAATATATTGATGAAAATAACTAAACTAACAAACGTTTTACAATATGACAATTATAAAAAATAAAAAATAAAATAAACAATAATAGGTAGGTACTTACTAGAACTATTACGAAAAGAAATCAAACATAATACTTAAAATTACTAATTATTGTGTTATAACAAAATCAATCTCCATGATAATGTATAACAACAATTCTTTAAATTCAAAGTAAAACAAAACCAAGTTGCTATAAGTCAGCTGTTTACTTATTTCTACAGGAATTCCTGTTATGGCATTTCAAATTGCAGAGGAGTTGTCGCCTTTTTACACATGCCTAAGTTTGTTCCACAGTGTTTAGTACACTGGCATCTAAAGTATCCCTGAGCTTTACCCGAACAAATTGTGGCTACAGTTTATCGAAACAAAATTATATTTGCAGGTTTCAAATTTTGATCACGCATACAGCTGTCTTAAACAACCGTCTTTAGTACCTAGTTTATATAAATTACCGTCTGTCACGTTTAAAACTACGGCCATGATATTACGTAAACTTCCTCTTGCTTTATCTACATCTGGTATGGGCACTGTCACATTGTCGCCAATATTAGCTGGTGGACGTAGCTTGCCTCTTGATTGCTTCATTTTTTTGGCCTGCTTTTGTAGAGAAAGTGAAGCTCTCTTCCTAGCTGTTGCAATATTACTGACGTCATTACAATATCGATCATTTTGTTGGTCATCCTCATCATGACTACCTACCTCTTCCCTTTCCATTTCCACTGCCACTTCTTTGTTTCTCTGATTCTGTCTCGCCCGAATTTGTCAATATGACTTTTTCTGTCTTCCTCGGTGTGTAAATCGAAAATAACTTTCTCGCTCAATTTAGTCGTAATCAGCCCAACTCTGGGCTCCATACCAAACATGGCCTTGTAGGGTGACATGCTGATGCCTGAGTGCAGCGCTCTGTTCTTTATAAATTGTAGAAACTTAAGTCCTTCTGTCCATTTTAGAGTGTTGTTCTCCTTCAGCCACGTTGTCAACATGTTTTCTACATCTTGATTGGCTCTCTCAACGGAACCTTAGCTTTGGCTATGTTGAGGTTTGCCGTGCACTAACCTCAGTTCTGGCCACAGATCGGATAACTCATTAATTACTTTGTTGACAAATTCGCGTCCATTATCGAAATACAGAATGCAAGGAGCACCAAAGAGCGTAAAAATTTCAACTAAGTGATATGCTACTTCTTCAGCTGTTTTAGTGCGAAGAGCTCTCAGAATCCTTTAGGTGATCCTGATACACCATTATGAGTTTGTTACCTGCATCACTTTGTGGTTGCATATCTATTAGGTCGACCTGACAGCGACTATTCATTTGATTATGCAAAATTGGTCTAGAAACTAAACCCTTCTTTTTTTTGTTCGTTTCATATGACCACTTTCACACATGAATAAAAATAAGTTTATCATTTTTTTTGTTATGTTTGCATACTTTTTGCTTGTTTCGGAGAGTAATCTATTCCTTCCACCATGCCCAACTGCGCGATGTGCACTAGCGATAGCATCAAACACCTCATCAATAGGCAAAAAATAACGTATGTCGTTTTCTGATGATTTAGCAATTAGTTTTTTGTTTCCGTTTATTTCAATAACATCAAATCGTTTCAATCGACTATACTGCAAAACCACCTTTTTTGCAGCTGGCTTTGGATTATTTTTGATGGGTGTTTTATTTGTTTGATAATAATTATATAGCTTGGGAATTAATTAAACAACTAAAACTTATTAATGCTACTTAATGCTACGAGTGGCACACTCCTCGGTTATAACCTCAAATCAATGGTCTGCATACCTCTTCTAGTAAGCTGTTGTATTGAGCTTTTGTAAGCACTGTAAAATGTGTCGAAGACTTCGTATCTCGGTCTATCATGGTTTGAATAAATTTATCTTTTCATTTTAACTCGGACATAATGAATAATAGACAAAATCTATTATCACAGCACACAATGACAGTGTACGATGCACAAATGCGGTTTCCAAAATTCGAAACGGGTTTATCCTAAGTCGAGCGGGCATACCTAGTTTATCCTAGGTAACTTAAATAACTTCTAGTTCTGCCTGGAAATTTTAGGACAAATTAGAATTTCTTTCTCTAAAATCAGTTGTTCCTGAATTAGTCTGGCACTCCGCGTTTGGCCTAGGAAATTTGCGTTGTTCCTAGAGAGTGCAGGAGCTTTGCGTTTGTCCTAGTCAATACTAGAATATCCGGATTTCGGGTTTGTCCGGTAACATATACACTAATAATTCTTCCAAATTGTTTATATATTTATTTATTAACTACCCCTACCTTTACCTTTTATTTTATGCCTACCAGAAAAACTTAATTTCACTCTTAACACCTTTATTGACCACTGGGCTTTTTCTGTTAATTTATTTTCTGGCAATTCTCACACAATTTTATGTTTATTACAGAGCAAAAGTCAACCAACAATTCCACTTGAAGACACTTCCATACTTTATGCGTGAGATTAACCGAATTAAATTTCTAAAAACTTTCATTTTTGCTTACAATTAGTAACATGAGGAAATTGATTGATTTGCTAAGCTATAATTAAGAATGTGTAGAGAATAATGTATTTAGAATTTTCGCCCAGTTTAAGTAATTATTTAAGAGAAAGTTCGTTAACTCGAATAATAATAGTAGCTATTTAACACCCTTTTTGTAAATCTATTGAATGATCCTTCATTTCTCAAGCTGGAGTAGTCAACAGCAAAGCAACCATATTAGATAATAGAACAGAAAAGCTTTTCAGTTAAATGAATACTTGAATCTGGAAGTAGTGATTATTTTGAGACTTTCCATGTAAATATAAATAGATAAATTAGGTTCCTTTGTTAAGTACTTTGTTACAGCCACACAGTATTCTTTATTGTTTTAATTGAATTTGCCTGAAAAATCAAAGGGAGGAAACAACCTCATAAAAGTACTGTGCATTAACAGAACTTAAAAGTACTAAACCTAGTTTGAAACACCCAAAGCTTTAGTTTAGCAATTTTCTAAGAAAAATGCAAAATGAAGAAGGGAAAAACATAGAAATTTTACTTGTAATTGCTCTTTTAAGATAAGGAATATTTTTAGAAGGAACAAGTAGTAAACCTAAAGAGTTTCATTTGAAAACCTGAGTGGATGACTTCAGATAAAAGACTTTCCCGCTAAAAAGCTCGAATTAAAATTTACATAACCTCATTGTACTTGTAAACTGGCTTAAGTTTACACGTAAAAGACTGAATCAAATTATTCAATTATAAGGTATCAGTAAAATGCAAAATCTGTAATAGTTATTTGAGAAAACCGCACAATCTAACATTCGGACGAGTTAAAATAAATTGCGTTAACACCCAGGATGTTTCATTAAAACTGTATTTCCTGAAATGGCTTGCGTATTACATGCTCTATATAAGCAAAGATTGTGGGAAACCACACGTAGATAATTAATTTAATGGGATTTACATATTTATGTAAATTATTTTTCTAAACGTGTGCTTATCAAACAAAAAAGGACGTTAAAAATTAAAACTTTATTTCACATGCTGGTACTACCCACCCGTGCTAAAAAATGTTGCTGTCCTTTAAAACGCTAAAAAAAGCGTATATCTTCTAATGAACCCGCAAAAATGAATTAATTGCGAAAACAAAGTTTACTTCTATATATTCTTTGCATCAGATAAGATTAATTACCGCGCAATTGTACCAGTATGTTTTGGCATTTGTAGCCTGAAACTGTCTGCATGAAATTACACCTCCAAAAAGTTGGTGTAATTTACCTAATTAATTTTATTTGAACTAGCACGCAATTAGCCCTCGTAGCACGATATTAGGAGGTTAACAAAAACTTAATGCACGCGGTTGTATTTATCAGCTAATTATATACTACAGTCTCTATCAGTGAAAATAAATTTCTTAAAATGACGATTTTCAATATACTACGCACTATATTATGCTCTGCTCCTATTAAGAATTTTCAAAATAGAAACAAAATTTTGATCTAAATTTGAAAAACTGTTTCAAAATATAAATAATCATTTGCACCTATTTTTGCCTTATTAAATGGTTTCGATTATAAAATTCTCTTATTTTCATCAAGATGGTTTTCCAAAAGCAAACAACTCGTTTGTGGTAAAGGTTTATAAAACTAGATATCTAGAACGTTCACATAGTTTCAAACTAAATGCTTTGATGTAATTACTAATTCTCAAACAACTTTCGGAAATGTTACGTTATAGTTGTTTTGTTAATTAAATAACTACATTAAGCTTCATTGCAAAAGTACACACCAGGCAAAGTAATCAGGAAGGTAAATATGGAAAATATCTTAACGAACACAAAATGGACTTTTCATGTAGGTTTTTCAAAATCTGAGTTATTGTAAAAGTAAAACGATTTATTATTAGTGATGTAACTTTCTTATCACTCTGATAATCAAGTTTCTTTTATATCAATATCCTTTTATCACTATATTTTCCATCAGTTGAATTGCCCCTATCTTTATAGTGTAGACTATCCAAAATTGTAACTCAATGTAAATCTGAATACATCTGAAAGCTAAGTATACTCGTTTGTTGTCACATTATTGCCATACCTAGGCATTTAACGGTATATGTTCCTCTCAATACTCTTGACCCAAGTAAAAACGTTGCTTTTTGAACTTTAGGGTCACATCTGTTAGTTAATGAAGTGATTGCTACATTTCAATAATTTTTATCTTTCGTTGTTAGTTTTGCTTGTTTCAGTTAATTCAAAATTATATTTTGAATTGCCGATTTACGAGAAAATCTCTAGACCAAATATACAATTTTTTATTGGCCTAACATAGCAAACTAAAATAACAGCCAAATATAATTTTATTACGGCATTACAAAATTTGAATTAACCTAGTGGGTGGAATTTTATCATTCTTCCTAGTCACGTTAAGGTGTCGTCTGACTTTATAAAGGCAATGGACACTTTGATTTATAAAATATAAAACTAATGATATAAATCATTATAAAAAATTACAGAGAGTTTGGTGTATTTAGTTAACATACCATAAGCTAAAATTTTACAGCATTGCAATCCAGGCCAAGGTTAATTAAAAGACGAGAACATTCTAGATTCTTAAGGTAAATCCAGTTGGATCTGGAAGTTAATCATTAATCGGTTCAGTTTATTTGTCGCTTTACACTTGGGTTTTGTGTTTTATACTTCCCACCAAAGATATCTCTCAGAATTTTTCCCATCTCTCTAACATTTCCTCCTCCTTTTTATTTAAAACCCACACCTCACAAGCGTACGGTACCGGGGGGCCTAATCACCGTTTTATAAACTATTAGTATGCATTTCATGAATACGTACTTTGATTTCATTTGGGGCCTTAAGCTGCCTAACTTCTTATTTCCTTTCGCTATCCTTGCCTCCAGCTCATATCTTTCCTTTTCTTCGTCGTGAATCACCACCCCCAGGTATACAAGCTTATCCACTCTTCCAAATTTGTATTCTTCGCCATCAGCTAGGTTCACACTCAGCTCATTTTCTTTGTTTGTTTCTGTTTCCCCAATGACCATATACTTAGTTTCAATCGAGTTTATTTTTAAACCATACTTATTCGCCCCTTTTCCAATCTTCCTCATCACTCTCTTTAGCTCTTTTTTGGTCTTAGCTAATATTTTCAGGTCATCCGTGTATGCTATACATTGGTTCTTAAAGATTGTTTCATCTGATTTGAGTCCGCTGTTCCTGACCACCATTTTCAGAACCAGGTTAAGTAATGTTGTTAATATTGAATCACCCTGTCTTAGCCCCTTTTTTACTAGAAATTTCTCAGATCTTTGACCCTGCCACGCAATTTCGCCTGCCGAGTTGACTAGGGTCATTTTTATCAACTTGATCAGCTTTTTCGGTACTCCCAACTGCTCCATCGCCTGATACATCTTTTCTCTGTCAACTCTGTCATATGCTCGACTGAAATCTACAAACAGTGCGAATAGAGTGACTTTATTTTTGTAGCACGTGAACTGAATTTTTTTTAATGAGAAAGTTTGACCAGTTGAAGATCGGTTACACCTAACTCCAGCTTGGTATTCCTGCAAGACTCTTTCTGCATGTTCATTTAATTTATTTCTTAATAATCTTGCCATGTATGTGGTGTCCAATAGCGCAATACCCCTAAAATTGGCACATTTTAATCTATTTCCCTTCTTATGCAGTAGATGTATGAGAACCTTAACAAAATCTTCTGGCATTTTTTCGACGGCCCATATCTATTCTATCAGTTTGTAGATTCTTTTCTGTAACTTATCACCTTCTACTTTCATCAATAAGTAAACAAAAGACATACTCCGGTAAAATACAAAAACTAGAGGTTTGCAAAAAATTAACAATAATAAATTATGAATAAATTAACTTTGCTTGAAATTCCACTTCAGGAAGTTAAGAAAAAATCAACATTACTCCTATGAAATCCGTAATGGAATTTCCAGTGGTGACATTTCCTAGAGCTTATTGCAAAAGAATCCAAGATTCTGCAACAGCAGCAGCTATAAAGCCTACGGAAAAGTAGCGGCCATTCAACGACAGAACCGATTCGTAGATATCTCCACATGATTCTCTTCGAACCCACCAAGTCCGACATATCGCATGACGTTTTGTCACAAACTTGCTTTCAAATTCATCTTATCCTATCCCTTGATCCCGTACAGCGCTCACCTTTCCCAAATATCAAACTCCAATTAGACCGAAAAGGCAAGAGGCTACAATGACCTCGGCGGAAACAATTATAATTTTGACATGACTTGGATTTAGAAGAAATAAGTCATTCTAGATGTTTAACGACAGCTAACAAGGTTTTAAAATTGGTTAGGAAAGCATCGCCATCGGCTGCAGTGTGCAGTAACAAAGCAAGAGATGGAAAAAGATCGCATTTCGTAAAATATATAACATTACCAAAATATGAAACAGGAAGTGAGTTTCTTCAAGTTTTAGAAGAGAAGTAACTTAATACGTAAGCAGGATGGAGAGGAAAGATGGAAAAGGAAATGGAACTCGATATGCAGCCACCTTCACGCGGTGTGTTCTGAGTTGTTTTCATAAAGAAAGCAAGCTCAGAGTTCCATCCGCTACATGTAATTGCTATTTGAGTGCAACTCGGGTTACTTTAGAATTTAGAATCAAAATGGTAGCCAAAGATTATGCTACACAAATCTGCCCAATTATTTACACTTACAAAAGACAACTTTGAGGCTTTTTTTAGTCTATCCCATTCATAATGAAGTATTGTGTAGGTTGTAACAGAACGTTTTAATTCGACTATAAAATTTAGTCGTGTAGCTTGTTTAAGGGTGTCAAGTTAGGGTGCAAATTAGTCAAGAAATCCTCAGTTCCTTTTCAGATTGTTTTCCTTTTGTCCGCTGTCTGGCAGACAGCTTTTGCTCAAACTGAGCTGTTGATGTTGCGTCGAAAGAATGGAGAAAAATGGTCGTTTAACGAGAATAAGCAGTGAATAATTTCTAAGGTAGCCAGTACTGCTATAATCTAGACCTTTTATTAAAAATAACAGCTACGACAATAAAAAGAAAACCATTTCGAGTTGATTTTGACTATACGATCCAGAGCGCTTGAAAAAAACAACATTTCTGGTAAGAGATAGGCTCAATAGCAAGAATAAGTAATTAACGTACATTTTATGTTCTCGAAATATCACTCAAAGTTAAAAAGCAATTGTATAAAAAATTAATATAAACCATCTCATTTCACTAAACTTTGCATAAATAAAGTCTTAATAGTTAGTTTAACTCTCTTAATACCACCCTGTTTCCCTTCTAGAATATTCAGGGTAGGGTGTTTTTTAGTGATGCGAGTAAGATTGCTCAGGGGGTATGTACTGTCTGCGAGTAGTTTGTTCTACAATACTAAAGTTTTAAAACCAGTGCATTAATCCTAATGAGTTTACGATAAAATCTAGTTTATAAGTATGTAAGCTGTTTTTGTAAGTTGATGTTGGATATCATACTTAAGTATAACCAACAACAATTTTAATTTATTGTTCCAGAAGTTTGGATATTGCCTTCTACAGTAATGAATCCAGATTTAGATTATTGTGCAATTGGCCAGGCCATTTCAAACATCGATTTTTAGATTGTTACCGTCAAACAATGCAAAATCACGTCGGTGATTCTCGGAGCCGTTTCCATTTCGTTCATCATTTTAGTTCTTGTACGTGCTAGTTTAGCGTGTTTTAAATGTTACAATTTGCATTATATGTTGTACTTTAGATCAATGTAAATATTGCATTTGCTGTCTAAATATTTTTTAGAGACGAAAAAACTTTGTATGATACGGTCACACCTATATTTCCGTTCTGTGATTTTAGTGGATTACCACTTTGTTTAATTCTAAGCAAATTACTATTAGTTCAAGTCAACCCTAATCACGTACTTACAACCTTGTAACCCGTTTGGAGTTTAAAGTGACTGCTTTAGGAGTGGCAATTGCTCCTTATTTGAACTCCCCTTTTTCTTTCTACATGATTTGAATTACGTAATGTTACTATACAGCTTGTGAGTGTCACATTTCTTTAAAATATTTACCTCAAGTCCATAAAGCTAAAAGTTGTGAAACAATGTCCTCTAAAGTGTGATGGTTATAATAAAGTTCATTTCCAAAGCAACAAATCTTCCCATGTCTTCGATTTTATATCGATATCAAAAGTCAGAGATACAAAAAAGAAAAACACTTTGTTAAGATTTTCACCATTCAACAACGCATCTGTGTGTTTTGTTATTGCTGAATAGATATAATGTATAAAGTTCTTCAGTCAGTAACTTTGCTGTAGCGAAGTTATGTGAAAAGTTGCTATAACATTTCAGTATTTGATGTGCTTCATATGTCACTATTGATAACTTGCAGTAGCTTTTCAGTTTAATATGCTACGTTGACCTATTTACACAACATTGTAGAACTCGTAAATTCTATTAGGAAATTAGAAAACAAGTCATCTGAAAGATGTCTAGAATCAATTGTTTTTTGAATAGTTTCCTATGATGCAGACCTTAGAGGCTCGCAACTATAATTAATAATTTCAAAATTAAATCTAAGTAAGACATTTCAAGTAAATTTGAGTTACAAAATAAGTGAAGTTGTATTTTATTTATGTAAAAAGTAAAATGAGCTACCAAAAAATTTAGTCGCCCAATAAATAAAGACTCGAGTGGAACCCTGAGCTAAATTAACATAAACTTCCATATTATAACTCATTAAAATTGCCTCAAAAAGATTTATTAATAAGCCTATTTACCCAGTTAAATCACCACTTAATAAAAAGGTGCTTAAGAAAATATTTAAAATGAACGTCACTTACCTAATAGAGCCTGGAAAAGGCGGGACTTGAAAATTCTGATAACGCGTTCTATGGCCAGTCGCAGCTGCTTATCCTGAGGTTTGGTGAGCTTAGAGTGATAATCCTCCAAAAGCTCGAGCGCACGGTGAGCCTCTGTAATACAAAACATTTATTAAGTTAATTCTGTGTCATAAATCATTGTACAAAACCAACATAAAATTTAATATCAGGTTATTTTAACTAGTTTTCTACTAACTTTTGAAATAATAAGGTTTTTGTTTTTAAAGTTATTTATCAATTTTAATGAAAGGGGATTACTACTTTAGTTCAATTTGATTATTGCTATTTAGATCACCAACGAAATATAAAATTGTCAGCTTTAAAGGAAGCAGGAAATAAAGTAAATCGTTTGGTTGAAGCCTGCAATAATAAACATCGCAATTCAAAATAACGAAATACCTTCAAGGTATCTTGCGATATTGCGAATATTACATACGCGTAACTATAATACAAAATAATAACCAAACCCGACTTGCTAAATACTTAGTTACGCTAACTATTCAGTGTGTTATATTCAAGTACACTATTGTTTAGTCGTATCATTTCAATCAAATATTTGTAATTATCGTTACTGTAAAGCAAAGTTTGTGTGTAAAACAAAAAGAGTTAAGACCAATTCAAAGCAGGATGATAATTAATTAATACACATTTTTGTTACTATCTTGTTTTACATCACTTTGACTTCCAGGGTCGATAGTAGAATCTCTTTTGGCTTGCGCACAGATTTAATTTTTTTACTTTTTAATATTTTTCTTTCTTGTGCTATTCAATTAAGTTATTTTATCGCATGATATTAAATAAGAAATATCTGGATTGTTTTTTACTAGTCTTGCACCAAATTTGAAGAAATCGTACAAGTAAGTAGTACTTCTCCATATACAGTATGTCCAAAAAGTATGAATATCCTATATATCTCAGTAAATATGCATTTTATAGAAAAATGTTTCCTATAAAAGTTGTTTAGTGTTTAGTTTTACATTACAGGGCAATACCAAATAACTATTTTTTAAAAAACAAAAGCACAACGAATAATCCTTCAATTTTTTTTGATGGGAAGGTATCCCTTTATTGTACTCATTTGATAGAGAATGTTTTTCTCTTTTTAATGATGTGAAACTTTGATACACTTGCATATGTAAATTTTAATTAAAACGCAAAAAATTGTTTGAAAGTTTATTTCAATATTCATCTATTACGAATTGAAAATTTTGTATAACTACACTCTACAGTTCATAGAAGGTGTTCAAAGTGTGCACCATTTACAGCTTGGCAATGATAAAGGCGTCTTTCAAATTCGTTTACTGCATTTTGAATCGTTTCTGGTGTGATAGCTCTAATCTCTGTTCCAATTCGGTTTTTTAGAGTTTCAATATCTTCAGGCATATCCATATAAATTTTATTTTTGAGATGGCTCCACAGAGAAAATAAAGCAGACTTAAATCCGGCGAGCGAGCTGGCCATTCTACTGCACCTCTTCTGCCTATCCATCGATAAGGAAAAATATTATCAAGAAACTGTTGGACATTAATTCCGATATGAGGAGGAGCCCCGTCTTATTGCAACCATATTCTATTATGGGGTACAGCTGGATCTAGTTCATTAGGAAATAGAACAGCTAAAGCAGGAACTAAGTAAAATCTTAAAAAATCTAGATAAGCATCCGCTGTTAAATTATGTTCTATAAAAAAAGGTCCCAAAATTTGGGTTCCAATAATTCCTGCCCAAACATTGACTTTCTGCTGATATTGGGTGTGCCCTTCTACATACCAGCCAGGATTTAGCGAAGACCAGTAGCGATTGTTTTGTTTGTTAATGTTACCATTCAAACAAAACGTTGCCTCATCAGTGAAGAGGATATTTTTATGAAGATTTGCATTTTCCTGAAGCCTATGTGTTATTCCTTCGCAAAATTGCAATCTTCGATCTAAATCATCTTCTAATAATTCTTCAACTATAAAAGGTTTATACGGATGTCACTTCTCCTTTCTTAGAACTTCGTGTGCAGTAGATTTCTTCAAAGTATGTTCACGAGCAATTTGTCGAACAGAAACATGTGGATTTTCCACGACAGCCAACATTATATTCTCACGTTGTTCATTATTTAGAGCTTTAGGTCTGCCCGTTTTTGGACGATCTTTGACAGAACCCGTCTCATGAAATTTATGCAAAATTTTAATTACAGTAGACTGAGAAATATGGTATTCGGGGTGCACGTTATTAAACAAATTACAAACTTCCTCCTGTGTTCTCCTTCTATCTCCATATCCCAGCATCATTAAAATTTCGATACGATGTTTTTCTGATAAATGATCCATAGCAAGTCGTATTTTTGTAACTTTGTTATCCTCGCGTTAATCAAAATGCTTAAATTAATTAAACAAATAACTTTTCGCTTCAGTTCGGTTATTAATTGACATTTCTACGACGTATTCAATTGTTGCAACAAACAAAAGTGTATCACACCGACCATAATGTGACTAGATGATATTGAAAATTTAAAAGACCGCGTCTGAAAAGGTAACAGATGAATAAATAAACTTTTAAGCGTTATTCAAACAATTTTTTGCGTTTTAATCAAAATTTACTTATGCAAGTGTATCAAAGTTTTACATCATTGAAAAGAGCATCAAATGAGTACAATAAAGAGATACCTTCCCATTAAAAATATTGAAGCATTATTCGTTACGCTTTTGTTTTTTAAAAAATTATTATTTGGTATTGCCCTGTAATGTAAAACTAAACACTAAACAACTTTTATAGGAAACATTTTTCCATAAAATGCATATTTACTGAGATATGTGGGATATTCCATACTTTTCGGACACAGTGTATACATACAATATGATTTTAAAAAATTTTCAGTGACATCATCATTCTAACAAATATTAAGTATTAACTTTGGGGACGTGTTCTAGATGTCAATTTAAGACAAAAGTTCTAATACATCTTTTTTTTTTAATGCTTCCTAAGAAAGATACATAAGAGCACCAAAAACAAAAGCAGTCTCTCTGCTATAATTATTAAATTATTGTCTATTCAACAAAACAAAAGATAAATAAAATAAAAAAAAAACATTCAAAATTTTAGATAGAAAAATTACTTTTAGTATTCAACAAGTACATCCACAGGCAGTTTGCATAAAAAGCCGGCTTTTCATGAAATGGCGATTCATTTACGACAAGTTCCGGCTTATAATAAAAGTTTGCCTATTTTATGTTTTCTACATTATTTGCCGACATTACATGTAATGACGGTAACAGATAATGTAACAATCTTAATTACATTAAAAACCGGCGCTACACGAAGTGCCTGGGCATTTTATAAATGACAGATTTCACTAAAAGCCTGCAATATACATACTTATACAGGGTGTAACTTAAGAATTATAACAAACTTGGAGGTGATTCTTTAAATGATTTAAAAAAAATTATGATAAACATGGGTCCGAAACCCAATCGTTTTCGAGATACAGGGTGTTAAGTTTCACTTAAGATTTCTTGTTTTTTCAATATTTCAAGAACTAGGTTAGATATTAGAGTGAAATTTTCTACATGCTTGTTAGCCTAACGTGTTTACTATTTTACCTAGTTTTGTGTTTGATAGTTAAGAAAATTGTTGCACTAGTGAAAAATTAAAAAATTTCCTTATTTTGGGAGTCAAAAATCGATTTGAAAAAAGCCTCTCGCATTATTTTAGTAGAATGTGTAATGTTCTAGTAGAATTTTATTTTTCACAACCGTTCAAATTATTTGCTTCGCATTCCTCGACAGAAATTAAGAGTTTTTTGTTATATAATTTTTTTTTTCTAAAATGCGCCGTTTCCGAGGTACAAGTTGTGAAAGTCTAATTTACAATTTCCTGTTTTTAATTAAACTTTGACATCCTGTATCTCGAAAGCGGTTCTTACGTTCATGTTTTTATGAACCTAACATGGGTCCTTATCCTCACTAACTCCGATTATCTTCACCAGTTGTCATTTACTAACTTTAATCTATTACACCGTTCTTATAAAAATTCTTACGAAAATATATATTTTTAGACCACCTTATATATCATTGAAATGAAATTTCTAATAAATATGCTGGTATTAAATTTATGTTGCACATGGGAATTTTCTTTGTATTAAACATCTTATGAATTATTTAGTTGTAATTACTCTGGGATGATCAGGATTGATCTTATTTTGTTATCTATAGTTATCTCTGGTTGCCAGATGTATTTTAAGCGACTTCTTTTGCTTTTGTAGAATTAATTTCTGCTTGTTTGTATGATTTCTTTCGTTTAATAGTTCTGTTTGACATTTATTTGTTTCAGCTATTTAACCGAGATTATCTTTTATCGCTCCAGCAGCTGTTGAGTAACTATTAGATTCAGGATTGATTGTATCAGTTTTGATTAATTTAGGGCTATTTGCAGGCGAATTTTTCTGAGATTTTGGTACAATAGCCTTCTCTCTAAATTCCCTATTTACTTATTAGGTTTTAAACCAATTTCCGGCATGCCTTATTAGTGTTTCTATTGTTTTCATTGATATATTGCCGTTCTCTTATAGGAATGCGTGTAAGCTGGAGATTATTTTTCCGAAGGTTAGAGTTTTCTTTGTAATTTTTGGACCAATCTGCAGTCGCCAAATATTCCTTTGGGGTCTTCTGACGGAAATTTTGAATGGTCATTGGTTGGAGATTCTGCATCTGCTGGCAGAATCTCACTTCGAATTGAGACGGGGGGTCAGTTGTAAGAACTAGCCTTGTGGGAGACTGACGTGCTCTTTAGTGTCCATTGTACGGTTCTGACCGTTTATTTTATCTTCCCTATTTTATGGAGAAGTGTTTAGTTTTTTTTGTGGGTGTGTGTGCACTCTCTTGTGGACCTTTTTATTAACATTGGACCTTTTCACTTTGGTGGATTTTATTAAGAAGCTACAAATACACTGAAGGTATGTTGATCTGTCTCATTTTTTTCTCTATTCTCACTGTTTGCGTGTCCTTCATAGCTTCTTTGGAGGGAGCCTGCAGTGTCCTCTGTTTTTTTTGAAAGTCGCCATCCCTTGGAGTGAATCGGTAGCTTGCTGGAGGTGTCAGCGCTCTTGGGAGTTTTCTCGGACCGTGGATCGCCTGAACAAACCCTGTCCACCTGTATTTTCCCTTCAAGGCCTTTTAATCATTAGAATTGAGTCACCTGTAGTTTATTGAATTACTTGTAATCAATTTTTTTCATTTGTCTTGTTAAACTGTTTCACTTTAATTATGGTATTTACTCTTTTTGCTAATTTTTTTATTAGGTGCTCTGAAAAGTTTCGAGTTAATTTTAAAGCTTTGAAAACTCCATTTTATGAAAAGATTCTGCAATAAAAATTAATTTTCATATTTCTTTAACCGCATTTGTAAATAAAAAATTTTTGTTGTTTTAATGCGTTCATCAATGATAAGTCACAAATATAAGAACAGTTTTGTGTGTTTTGAATTCCATTTCAGGTTATGAAGATACAATTGTTTTCGGGTCTGATATAGCGCTATCTTCATTTCAAGTAAGTTTATTATAATTTTTTGTTCTGATATTGTGTTCCTGTCGCACATATTTTATTGTAGTTTCAACTAACTTGTTTAATGTTTTGAGAATTTAAAATTTCATTGATCGCTTATACAACTTAATTATATTAAATAGTATTGCAAATTTTATTAGGCTACAGTTTTTTCATGAAGTTAAAGTATCATTTTTTTAATTTTTCTTAATAGTATTAAATTAACTTAATAATTGGCGCCCATTCATTTGCTAGTTTTTTTATTTAGACTTGGATTTGATATCATGTAGTATTTATTTTAAGATCTTAATTATAGATTATATACTAAATAATTTTATGATATATTTTGATTATTTTCTTGGTGACATAATATATGATATATCTATGTACATATTTTTTTTGAATTGACATCAATAGAACTGCATAAAATTTATTGTGTTGTCTAGTTATTTGACCTGCCCCTCTCATTCGCCCACGATCCAAGGCCCCGACTGTAGTTAGTTGGGCAGACCATAAGAAGGTCTTTAAATATAAGTAGCTGTAACGCGAGGTTACGTTACACGGTGCACTTTACAGAAAAAGTTATAGGACAAAGTGTTGCATTTTGTTTTTGAGATAACTCACGACCTTACCAAAAATCGTTGAGTTTGAGGGGTTTCGAGAAATTTCCAATTTTACGAAAATTACAGATTCTACGGAAACGAGGCAGAAGCAGCTGTTTTTGACAAACCGATTGTTGATCTCGAGAACAGAAATTTTCTAGTTTTCCAGTAACGTTTTCTTTAGGATACTGAGTCGGTTTTTCTAATTTTCCTCGTTTAATAAGTATATCAAATTAAGCTAAGTAAAATAATAGACACCTTAGAGAAACGATCATTTAGAAAATTCCATTTCAATATTTTACTGTATTTACCGCAATCATTGGAAAAGCAAGAAGTTTTACATGAAAATCGATTTATTAAGCTCAATTTAATTTCTAAAAGTTGCGTATAAATAACAAAGTTAATTCCACAGTTTGACACCACAACAGAAGATGTTTCCTGTTTTAAAATAAACATTGACCGTGAAGTTTATCTATTTTTAAATCCAATATGGTTTCCTTCAATAGAATTACAACAAAAATAAAATTCTCATATAAAGCTAATTATTAAATATAAGTAAAACCCTGATTACACCTTTTTAAATGTTTATTTCAGTTATGCATTAATATATCAATGTTTTAGTTAAAATCTTATATAATTATCCATAGAAATATATAATAAACAAGAGATTTCCCAATCACACCAAAATAATTGAATGTAACCGAATTCAAACAAAATCTCTTGAAAAAGCTAAGTTAATTAAATATAAGTGCTTTCAACAGCCTTATGAAGATATTGGTTGACATGTTCTTAAGGATTTCTTCTGATGGTCGTACAAGTACAAAAAAACAAATCATGTGGCTTGAACTGTAAATTACATCCCACTAATGCAAAGCCTACCAAAACAAAATATCGGCAAAAACATATTCCATAGAGAATTCAAATATGTGATGATAGCATTCTATGTATTTAAGATAAAAAAGTGACATTGTGCCATGCGTACTTACAACATCCTGTATTATGGAAAAATAATATTAGTTCATAAAGTATCAAATGCCAAAGACAATGATTTTGAATTTTTGTCCTAACTTAATAAACAACGAAGTTATGTACGAATTCGTCTTAGGTGGGACGCCCTGTATATTGACAACTCAAGTTTACTTAAAATGATGTCATAAATGACAGACCTTTAACCTAAAATAATTATTTAGTAACTTTTAAAGAAACTTCAGAGTACACTGACAAAAAAAATATGCACTTAACGTTCTAAAAACCGTTTAAGGGAAAAGTCGCCATTTTGAATTTTTGCGTTCCTGGAAAAAGCGCCTGAACCATTTGTGCTATCAAGTTCGTTTTTATGACAAACTGTCTAGGCTGTATTATTAATGAAACACTGATAGAGCTTCTTTCAGCAGATTTGCGTTTATCTGATGTTTGGCCCTTGTCAAATTACACTTATCTATAACCATTTGCCTCACTATCAAAAGGATATTTAGTTCGTTTAACTGCATCGACCAACTGGTTAGAAACTACAATTAAAACAAGATCCTTTGCTTCCTGAATTAAATAACTGTAATCTTAATAAAAAGATAAGACTATATCCATTTTCTGGCCTTATAGAATATAAATAATTATTCAGTGGTGCCATAAAAGAAATATCGAAGTGCAATTCAGTGGAAAGTACATATTAGAGAAAATTGTTGCTCTTCTGTGCCATTTTAATTGGTTTCTCTATTTACTCCTCATTTGTCCTCGCATTAAAGCAGCAATTTCTTTAGTTTTGTGTTTAGTGTAAAAATAAGAAAAATATCCATATTTGTGTTTTTTAATTTTGACAACACGCTGAGGATATAGGAGTAGGTCAACTGGGAAAAATGGTCAAGCATGATTCACACCAAAGGGTGACTGAGCAAGAAGCAAAACAAGCTCTTTTTAATGACAGATCTTCTCGGAAAATCCTACTAATGAGATATGACTTTCGTATCTCATCTAACTAAAGAATTACTCCTAAAAATTGAAACACTTCAGTTAAAATATTGTTCGAGTAAGAAACGTCTTTGCGAATAGTCGTCAAAAATCAGCAAATCGACATACTCTACAGTTCTTGAGTTATCAAAAGGAAGCCTTAATCGAATTATCCAAAAAGCTTTAAAATTCCACATGCTAAAACTGTAGATAGTTTAAGAACTAAGTGATCGAGAAAAAATTATAAGATTGAAATTGAAACATCCAGAACAATTCCTCGTATTGAGCTGTCTTTTAATATCAATGAAGCCAATTTTTATCTATGCGGGTACGTAAACAAGGTACTGATCAGATGAAAACCCAAAACATACAAGGTCTTTTCACAGCTCAGAAATTATTGTCTGGTGTAGTACTAGTGCTTTCTTCATTATTGATCTATTAGAATATTAAGTTACAAGGAGCACAATGAAGTCTTCTTGTGTTGAGGACGGTTGTTGTTGACTCACAGCCGAGGCGGTGCAAAGAGTGCGAAACACAAAAAACCGTTCTACTCCAAGTGACAGACTATTTTTTCTTCGAGAGTACGAAATTAATTAAAAATTAAAATTCAAACTGACAGAATAATTAAATTTTAAATTTGACATTTGTAAACAGGGCCTGCTGGAGTATTGAAATATTCTGATATTATTGTGTTAGTAACGTAATGAACAATGAACATCAATGTCAGCCACAAATATCAAAATGGGCATATTATTATACGTTCGAAGAAAAACGTTTTTAAGGGCGAAAAGTCTCTCATTTGACTGCCAAACAGTACATGTTTATGCTGAAGATATTTTCTATTCAAATCTAAATGAGATGAAACTACTTATAAAATATAATTTCAGTAGATGAAGAACAGCTCCAGATTTCTTTCTGTGGGACTGGTTAAAGAAAACAGGTATCCTGGCACTGTTTGTGGTTTATAGAACTATACACGAAGGAATTTTAAATATTGTCTTGAATATTCCAGAGCTCGTTGTAAACAGTTTTCTCTCAAAATTATCAAAATCTATTATGTAACGTATTGAATGAAATAATCAAAGACATGAATATTAATTTCACAGGCCATTCAAAATGACTTCTTTTGATATTTGTTGACTAAAGCATAGCATAAATCTAATAAATGTATCACTGATTTTATTTACGTAAGCTATCTCTATAACAATTTATTTCTGTGCTATAAATACTGAATTCTTGTTCTATAGAGAAAATCTGATTCTTCATATACGAAGTTATTTACTAGAACAATAGTCTGTTATTTAACGAGTATGTAATGGTTATTATTTAGTCCCTTTAGAAACTTTGTTATATTATACAAATAATGAAAAGCTAAAGAAAGGGAATTTCAAACAAAGATTCTAAACAAACCAAACAAACGCTTGCAAACCATAAGTACTAACAAAAGTTTTATTTATGTAAAATTTTAAATCCCAATTACTAAAAATATCACAAAATAAATATTTTCGTTTCATGCTTGCAGTGACGGTTTGTATTCAAAGTGTGGCCTACAGTACTATACAATAAATTGGACGTGCTTTGATGTTGTGTTAGCAGCATTTACAAAACTGAAATATCTATGGTAAAGAAATTCTTAATGAAGCGCACAACTCGCTTTAAAAGAGGATCATTTAATAGAGAATACAAAAAAGTTAAACTCTCCATTCCACCTATTAAATCTGGAAGTTGGCGCTTTCACGGATAATGAAACTTTTGCAAAAACCACACAAAAAGCCATATCAATCGAACTGTGAATAATCCTTGTTAAGTTTAAAACAAAAAACCGGTAAAAGTAAAAGACTCGGTCTCTGCAATTTTTGTCCGTATTTTATGTTAAAATTCGTTTACAAATTCGAGAAGATTATCCGCTATCAATATGAATTTTAAAAAACTAAAACTTTGAAAGATTTCACAGAAATATCGAATTTGATGCAGACGTTGAATGTAAATAAGCCATGTCGTAAAACCTTCAATGAAATTATGCATGTGGGAGGATAACCACATAGAGTACACCTGGAGTCTATCGATGGGAGCAATCTTACCGATTTTCCCAATATTATGATTTTTTACTCAAAGAAAAGTAGACACTTAGTTCCCACTATGTGCAACTTTGAAATTCAAAAGATTCAATTTCATAGGAACGTGCTTGTTTGTCTGAATGATCAACGGTCTCATTTTTGATAAAAGTAAATCAATCAGTCGGTATGTAAATTAAAAAGAAAAAACTAAATAAAAAAGAAATTTCTGAATTAGTTCCTACTTTCAGTATTAATAATATAATGATGTGGAAAGTTAATATAAAAATACCGTTCTCGCATTGAATTATATCCGAACATCGATATCAGGCATTTTTGTAATTTATTGACAGCTAAGCATACACTAATTGTGAATTCCAAAGATTTTCCTGTTGTTTGGAAAAAATTCCAGAATTAAGGAATGCAGAATTCGGTTTTTATGTTGGAATGCATTTGTATTAACCATAATCGCCTATAAAAATTTTTTATAAAAGTTAAAAATGTGTTTTTCAGAGACTATGTGTCGCAGACTACGAAAAATCAATAGTTAGGTTCATGAGATGCAGCAGCTCTAATGTAATTATTATTAAATATTAGTGCAATTTTGCAATTTTTAAATAAGAATTGTTTGCATAATATTTATGCTATTTTTATAGCTCAGTGACAAGTTATCACGAATCTTAATAACACCCAATAGCTGATGAATAGATACGTTCATTCTTTCATGCATTTGCCGTTTACTTAGTTAAGGCTTCGTATACACTTGCAACATAACCTTTTACGAGGGTTGCTATTTATATTTCTGGCCTTGGCAACACTGACTGTTTCCAGGCGTCAGCTGACATTTCCGGTGTAAACTTTACATTGTTGAACATAACCTCAACCACAACATTTTGTCATTTGAGTGCGATTAGTGTTGTTTGCAGTTAATTGAAAAGTGCATTCCCTAGTAAAAAATGGAATTGACCCGTGAACACTTTCGTGCAATTATTTTTCATAACTTTCGACGTGGATTATCATTATATAGCGATGAAGCTCCATCCTACAGCACTGTAAAAAAACTGGTATAGTGAATTCAAACGTGGCCGATGTTTACTCCAGGACGAAATCCGTGAAGGCCGTCCAAAATCTGTCGTTGTGCCTGAAAACATCGATGCTGTGCGTGAACTGATTAAACAAGATCGTCATGTGACATACCGTGAGATTGAGGCATCTTTGGGCATTAGTATGACTGGCATCAACAAGATATTACATGATCATTTGGCCGTAAAAAAAAATTGTTCCCGTTGGATCCCGCATAACCTGACCAATGCTCAAAAGAAGGTTCGCGTCGACTGGTGCATTGAAATGTTGAAAAAATTTGCGAAAGGTGCATCAAAGACTGTGTATAACATCTGCACAGGTGACAAATCATGGATCTACGCATAGGATCCCAAAACAAAACAGCAATCAACTGTGTGGGTCTTTCAAGACGAGCCAAATCCAACAAAAGTTGTTCGCGGAAGAAGCACATCGAAGCAAATGGTTGCCTGTTTCTTTGGCATTACCGATCCTGTGGCAACAGTGGCGTTAGAGCAACGTAAGACGGTCAATTCTGAATGGTACAAAACCATTTGTTTGCCAGAAGTCATTGGAGAAATTCAGAAAACTTCAAAGAAGAGGCGAATCATTCTTCATCATGACAATGCATGCTCAAACAATTGAATATTTAACCAGCCAGAAGGTCGAGTTGATGGGCCATCCACCATACAGCCCTGATATGACACCCAATGACTTCTTTTTGTTACCGTACATCAAAAACAAACTGCGTGGTCAACGATTTTCAACACCAGAAGAAGCCGTTTTTTGTTTCAAAACGCATATTTTGGAGCTGCCTCAAACAGAGTGGAAAAAGTGCTTCGAAAATTGGTTCAAACGCATGGAAAAGTGTATCAATTTTAATGGAGAATATTTTGAAAAACAATACAACTAGTTTCGATCATAAATACTTGTTTCTTCATTGTTAGGCCAGAAATATAAATAGCAACCCTCGTACAACATCCGATCGTAACTACGATATTCACTAGAATAACAAACAAAAAGCCTATCGATTGTAGCATAACTCTCCATTATTAATTAAATTTATTTAAAATTTATTAAAATGCAGAATATTCCTCAGAATTCATAGTAAGTATTAGGCTTCTGTCGGGTTACTAAAAAACTTGAAAAGGTTAGTATTTTTTATTAAAAATGGTGTGTCTAAAAAGACAGCACCTCTAAAGGTTTTTGTTTTTTAAAACAGCACCTAAAAACTATTTTAAGTAAAAAAAAACCTAATCGTTTTAATTAATTTTAAATTTAAAGTTTTCCCCGAGGTTGAGATAATTTGTAGATAAATACATCAAGCAGTTTTTTTTCTTAAATTTATCACAAATTAATAATTCTTTAGAAACTTTGAAGTTCATTATCTCGAAACTCATTTTTTGGTTAACTACGTCTAATTATACACCAGTGAGGGCCGAAAAACGTGAAGTAATTGTTCATAAAAACAAATGAATAGCGTCGAGATTGTTAGGTTTAGACCAGTCGGTATGATGTACCTTAAAATAATTTTAATTTCTGAGCAGTGCAGTGTAGACGACTTTTATCTTTCACAGACTATTTATCAATAAATAAAAAGGTATGTTATCCAGGCTACAAGTGGCAATTTAAAACTGTACATTACATGCACCTAGTAAAACAAAATTAAAAAAACATTGCAATTTACCACCAACTTTACCTAAATATAATACTAAAAATAATATAAAAATATCTAACAGTAACAAAATAATCAATAAACAATTTACGGCAGTTATTATTCTCTTATTTTTTTAATTTTATTTTTAGTATACAGGATGTAAGTCTACTTTGTTATATAACATTTTTCCATAAAGATCAACGCTTTTAAGATACAGATACTGAAAAATTAAAAATTCTGCTGTTTCTTGAACAAACATTCTATTTATCAGAAAAAGTTTCTCTTGCACATTTTCCGTAGAATGTGTCATTTTCTAGTAAAGTCGAGTTTTACAAAATTACCCACCTTCGTTAAAGTTAAATTAATATTTTTCAATAGCATGCAGTGTTGATACCACAGTCTTTGTCCGGTCGTTACTGGACAGTGTATATCACATCAAAAAGTTTTAATGATTCATACCTCAATCAAGAGCAGAGATTTGGCAAGAGGCTAGGTACCTCTTCTAAAAGAAATTGATAGATTTTGAAAAATCCAACTTTACTAGTAAATGACACATTCTACAGGAAAAGTTCAAGAGCAACTTCTTTTGCTAAATCAATTGTTGATTCTAAAAATGACAGAAGTTTTTAATTTTTCAATGGCGTAGCGATTTTTTACAGTAAAGTGCCTAGCCCCTTCTTAACCCGCCGCCACTGATACGGATATCAAACATAGATCTACGTAAAAATTAGACATCCAAGAGTACTAAACATGTAGAAACCTCCATACCGATCTCTTACGTTGTTTTCGAGATACTGAAAGAAAGAGGAATCTTAAACTAAAATTTGACACCCTGTATCTTGGAAACGGTAAGCTTTATGAAAAAAAAGTTATAGAACAAAATAGACTTGACTTTTGATAAAGAATTACCTGCTAAATATTTGCACGCATATTACTTATACCGTTCTATCTAAATACACAATCAATGAGGACTAGTTTTATTAAAATATACAGAGTGTTTTAGTTAAAATTAAAAATATAATCTGCCCTATTTGTATTGTTTGTAGTAAGTATTGTTTTCGTGTTTTTGGTACATAATTTATCATCTATTGATGTTATTAATTTGTACGTATGTAACATAGAGTTGTAAAGCATGAGCCTGCGTTACATTTATTATTATCTACTAACATAATACTATAAAATATTGAAAACACATGAAAGTAATGTGTTGGAAGGTAAGGTATTGTTTCGAGCAGCAAAGTTAAACAAACCAATTTTTAAATATAAATAGCTGTAAAGATTTTGCAATTAAAAAAGTCATACGAACCTAAATTGACGGCCAGGAGCGCTCCTGTTTGAATCCGTATTTATCAATAAAATAAAATAATAACAGTAAAATGTAGTGTTAACTTGGAAGATACATTTCTTTACGGATCACCTACACGTCCTAAACGTGAATGTATCTGTTCAGTATTCAGTACCGTCTGAACTAAAGAAGAAACTCTTGAAGTTGCCGGATGTGCTCTATCAATAAAACATTACGCAACCGCATTTTGAAATATTTTACCGTAAACTAATGTCGAATCTATTAGTTCATTGTCCGTATAGAAATTATTATTATTACTTGTTCGTCACAAAATAAAACACTACACAAACACAAATAATAATAGTTCGAAGTTGAAGTAGTAATCAAATAAACAATAAACAGTCAACAAACACTAGCACCGAAAACCCAACTTATAATAAAAGAAAATCGTACAGGTAAAGTTGTACTCGAACCGTTACGTTTATTAGCGCGTCTGCGAAATAACTAAATTCAAGATTTTGTTAAATTAGAATATGCAGAAATAAAAGTTTTTGGTGTACCATATGTTCATGGCGTCGCGTTGTTATCGCACAACTAAAAGACCAAACACTCTTTTTCTTATTGATAAATAGGCCCAAACAAACTTTATATCTTTTTTAAGTAGAAAATGGGACCACCTGCGCAACTGTTACAACAAAAGCAGAAACTAAAGCCTACTATACACTACACGTGTGACTCGTAATACATGACACATAATTATTTAGTTTATTACATTTTCTTCCTTGTAATAATAATAATAATAATAATAATAATAATAATAATAATAATAATAATAA